>CAUYPK010124150.1:0-62269 GCA_963574355.1 Loris lydekkerianus | reverse complement strand
ATGTCATGCTACGGTAACTAGGAAAATGCCAGGAAGGCTATGTTGACTAGTGGGATGAAAATGTGTCAAATGGTCTATGAAGCTAGTGTATGATGCCCCATGATCATATTAATGTATGCAGCTATGATTTAATAAAAAAATAAAAATAAAAATAAATAAAAAAATAAAAAATAAAATAAAATAAAAAGTAATAATATCTAGGAAAAAAAAAGATTAAGCAATCTGATACAAGGATGAACTTGACTTTCACTCCTTCCTCAGCTCATTTATCAAAAGTTCTTGAGGACTGATGTCAACGGCAACAGGGTCCACACGCATCGTCTCTGCTGTCGAGGATCTCACAGAAAGGTCCTGTTCAGTGCTAACTCCACAGTTGACAACCTGCGTGTACTCCTTTCTTTCTCTCTATCCACAGAACTTGCTTTTCTCCCCTTTACTCATGATGTCAGAGTCTCTATACTGCTTGTATACTGTCCAAAGCAAACAAACAAACATCTGTGATGATAAAAATGTTCTCTTTTTGCTCTGTCCTATAGAGTAGCCACTAGTCTCAAGTGGCTACTGAGCACTTAAAGCATGGCTAGCGTAACTGAGAACTGAACTTCAAGTTACATTTAATATTAATGTAAATTTAAATATGCATGTGACGTGACTCTGTACTCAACAGCTCAGATGTAGCCATTCATGCCTGGGATGGGTTCTATTAGTTCCTTCCACATGGCAAGTTCTGTTCCTTCTCAGGGCCTTTGCACGCACGTGCTGAGTTCTCTGCCTCCAGGGGCCTGTGTCCACTTGGCACTCTCATACAACTGTTCAAACATCTGCTCACTTCTCTTTTAGAACTTGGCTTAAAGGACCTCTCCTCCTCTTCTTAACCTTCCTGTTCAAAGCAGGCTACTCTTTCTATTTTCTATCACTTCTGATTGCTTGTTTCTCTCACAGCATTTATTAAAAGCACTCATTATTTGCCTGCTTTCTGATTTAGGGCACGTCTCCTCCATCAGAATAGAAGCTTCATGAAGGCAAAAACTATGCATATCTTGCAAATTCCTGTGATTTCACAGACTAAAAGGGACCCTGTCATAAAGTAGGCATTTAAATGTTTTTGAATAATGAAGTGATCGAATGGTAACTCTCATTTTTCCATGCAAAAGTATTTTGTTGTAGATGCACAGAAATAGTGGGGGGGAAAGCCGCCTAGGCCAGAAGAGGGGCTGGGGCTCCGTGAAGATTTTTATGAAAGTCACATTTGAGCTAAGTGGAAAAGAGAGTGAGGACAATTCCAGGCAGGAGAAACACTCTGTGTCATGCACACACGCATGAAAAGAGTGACCCGTGCTACATGCACACACGCACGAAAAGAGTGACCCATGTTACATGCACACATGCACGAAAAGCGTGACCCATGTTAGATGCAGACACGCACGAAAAGCGTGACCCGTGTTAGATGCACACATGCACGAAAAGTGTGACCCGTGTTAGATGCACACAGGCACAAAAAACGTGACCCGTGTTACATGCACACACACGCATGAAAAGCGTGACCTGTGTAGAAACGGTGGGAAATTCCATGAGACCGGAGCGTTCTGCTGTGTCTTCACTTGAGACCACCCTTTCCTTCTCAGGGTAAAGAATAATTCTTTTCTGAGGCAAGTTCTGCTGTCTGTGTTCTTTATCTCCCACTTCTTCCATTGCCTGGGAAACAGGTCCCATCAATTATCTTTTTCTATGTGTTCAATTTCTTTATTTCCACTGACTTTCTGGTCTGCCTAACATGTATGCCTGGCAAACACTCATGGTGGAAAAAAAAAATCTTCCCATCCAATCCATAGCCCCTTAACATCTGTCAATGCTTTTCATACCTATTTACAAAACTATTCACACACCACCTCGACTTGCTTGCCCCTTCCTCATGTCTCTTGACCACATAACTCAGCTGCTTTTCTCAAATCAATACATCTTTGACCATTTTTCTTCTTTACCTAAAAATTTTGAATAACATTTTGCACTCAGCTGGATGAAGGGTGAATTTTT
Organism: Loris lydekkerianus; assembly: GCA_963574355.1. NCBI lineage: Eukaryota > Metazoa > Chordata > Mammalia > Primates > Lorisidae > Loris > Loris lydekkerianus. The sequence goes on along the minus strand of CAUYPK010124150.1, from coordinate 60,235 downwards.
GAGATTTGATTATAAATGCCATTCTACCCTTGAACTGGCCCTGGATTATTTTTCAGAATGTTTCTGTTACTACACCAAAATTTAGCTAAAATGGACTATTTCCTAGTATATTTTCTACAATTGGTGGGGTTAGCTGTTGCTATCTTTGAGAGCTATCCCTGACTTTCTTAGACTCCATTTTTTGTTGGCCAGGACTGTCTCTTGGTCACTGTATGTCCAGTTCCTAGTAAAGCTTGACCTGTGGTGGCCACTCAGTGCGCAAATAAGTAAACATAACTTCTATTTAGACCCTGCCCTTTGACTTAGAGGAAACTAATCCCTCTGTGTGCCTAAATCTCAGAATTCAGGCATCCTCAAGAATATTACAGTTGAAAAGGCACCATTTACTGTATTCTGTAAATGAGAATAGGCACATGGTTTTGAATAAATGAGTAAACAAATGGATGGGCAAACAGGGTAATTACTTTCAATATACATTACTCATATTGATACAAAGATTGCATCTGATTACAGTAGCAACAGACCACAGAAGAAAAAAATAAAAACTTCAAACCAGCCTCCATATTTATAATTTAAATTTTATTTCATGTTCTCCTTCTATAATTCAACAAAAATGTATGGCATAGGAAACCAATTCAGGCTCATTCTTGTGTTAGGTGCCAGGGAGAATATAAGAAAAGCAGGACTTCGATTTAATGATTTTTATTTGAACTGGAAAGTTTCTTAAGACAGGTGAAAGATCATTCCATAGATTTCTCAATTTTAATACTCTCTACTTCAGCATGCCCTAATGTTGTTTATATCTTTAACTAATAATTTATCTGAATTGCTTTTCCTTTTTCTCACTTAAAGATTTTCTCAATCTCACTGGCATAAGAATACAAGTTGCTGTTTTTCCTTGTTTGCTCTTTTTGTGTGTGTGTTTTAAAAAACAAAACATTATGGCTCTGGGCAGTGCCTATGGCTCAAGGAGTAGGGCGCCAGCCCCATATGCCAGCGGTAGTGGGTTCAAACTCAGCCCTAGCCAAAAACTGCAAAAAAAAAAAAGATGGTCATGTTTATTAGTTAGTATTCTTATCATTTTTGAACCATCATGGATTGCAATTTTGCCTTCTAGATCATTTTTTTATTTGCTTAAAAGCCCCTTCTTTCCTTATTGCTTATTTTAAATAGGTCTTGAACGTATGTCCTCTAAAGTATGCTATCGTTTGCTTATAATTATTGTTCATCATTTGCTGCAGAAAGATCCCATCCATCTTCCTCTATGTACTGAAAGGTTGTGCCAGAGAAGGTTAGCAGAGCAGACATTCTCTTTTTTGGCCTTTCCAAGTAGGAAAGTCATAAATGGAATCAAAAGATTTATGAACATATGTTCTAATCAATTGAAGAATGCTTTTTGAATACAGTTTTAAAACCAAGAAAAAAAGCATATATATATATATATATATATATATATATATATATATAATATATAACAACTATATATATATATAGTTGTTATAGACCTTTACAAGAATATGTTTATAATAATTATAATAATAGAATAATAATTCAATAGTTAAAGAAGAATTGGTATCATCATGAAACTTTTATATTATGAACCATTTCTGAGGGCAAAAGACCCCCCAAACATTAATTTTTTCATTCTTTCTCTGAACAATTAGACACCACCACTGCTGTCTGTGATTTCAAAAACAGATACTGTTCTTAACAGTGAAAAATTCTGTGATTAGCAGCTGAGTCTGGAAAGTAACCATGTTTTATCAGCAGTCTGCTCTTAAAGAGCTTCCAAAATTTTGGAAGCAACGTACAGTAGCTCTGATGGCAAATCAAGCCAGGATTCCTTGTGCTTTTTATTTTCTCAAATCTAGAAGAAAAATGACTACAAATTTACAAATAAGATTACCAGATTAATGTCTCAGCTTTGGTATGTGGGCTGCTGTTTTCCTTAAGGCTGCTCTGTCTACAGCAGAGGTGGAAGTGCCGGGAAGCTGGTGTGGTAGTGGACTGGACGGAGAAAGGAAAAATCCAACTTAAAGAATGCAAAAGAAGACAGGAATTCACATTCCAACATTCAAAATGGATTACATCACAAGTCAATTTCCTTGCAAGCCAGGCTACACCTCAAAGAGAATATTTTCTAAATCTCTTTAATCTTCTCTAAATGATCACAGTTTATGCCTGGAGAGCTTCTCCCTATGTGCAGAGAAAATAGCAATATCACCACCTACGGCAGCAAGGCCCAGGAGAAGGGAGTGGTCACATGTGTGGTTCCTAATTTCCTCCAAACATTCACCGCAGATGTTTTAGGGATGTGGGGTATTGGGAGGAGAGCAGAAAGGTGCAAAAAGATGGCAACTCAGTAAAGGGGGAGGCGGTGGGAGCTCCTATCCTGACTCCCCATTTGGAACTTAGGAAAACAGCCAGCTTAAAGTCAACCTAATGCAAATATGCTTTTTAGCTTTCGTGAGGCACTCTTGTTTCCTGTGTTTATAGAAGGAACTCAGAAGTATGAGGGAATCTATCTGGGGTACCTGCCAGAAGGGGATAAATAAAAGGGATATAGTGGCTCTTCAGTGAGTCTACAGAGTATTTATTAAGACAAGAAGGGGGTGAAGGGAACACAGCCAAGCCACAGATCAGCTGAGATGAGCCAAAGTCAGACCAGCCCAGCTGGAGAGGACCCTGGGCTTCAGCTAAGCTAAGACGACTACTTTCCATCAGTCCGGCAACAATTACAGAAAAATGCTGGCTGGTTAGCAGGGCACAGTTGGAGAGGGCCACGGTGGGGGACTGCAATTCTGTAAGTATATCCTGTCCAAGAACATCTTTATTTCTACCAGAACAACGCAGACACTGAAACATCGTCCTGCAAACCAATTCTTGGTTAGGAAGTAAGGTATTTCAGAGGTAGGAAAGACTAAATAATCGAAGGAACCAGTGTAATCAAAGAATTATTTTACATTACTAGACTTGGCAAAGTTCAAGGTGCACAGGTCATTGCATTGTAGATAGAATCAGTTAAACACTACTGGAACACACACGCGGGAGAAAAAACAGATGTGAAAGTACACAAGCCATTACTTACACACTCCACATGTCTCTCTAAACAGAACGGGCACATGGTTTTGCAAAAATGAGTGAACAAATAGATGGGCCAAAAGCATAACTAGTTTCAATATACTTTATTCATATTAATAGAGAGTTTTGAGATACACAAAAGTCATGAAATGTAAAACCCATGTGGACAGCAACCAATGAAGCCCTTCCGGAACACTGACAAGCCCAGCAAGGTGAAAGGTGCACAGGTTAAACCTAAGGTCACCGCCGACTGCGTTTCTTGGAAGCGAAATAATGGGGCATAACAGCCTGTCTCAAAACTTTCGCAATGATGCATGTATATACTACTACATGTGTTTGAAAACTTTTCTCTTAAAAGGTCATAAGAAAATACGTACTAAGTGGGTGTGTAAAACGCTATCATCCCAACTGGAGAACTTTGAAGATGGTGGAGGACGATGTTAGTAATTAGGCCTAAACAACAGACATACCCCAGGATGCCTCAGACCATGTGGGTCCTACAGAGAAGCTGAAAAGTGGAGTTCTGTTTCAGACAAGAAGTTTTCTTTTATTTCTGTTTTTCTTATTTTATTTATCTATATGTTTAGGTCTTGCTCTATTGCCCAGGCTGCCAGGCTGCTGTGCAGTGGTGCAGTCACAATCACATTTTACTGCAACCTTGAACTCCTGCACTGCAGAGATTCTCCTGCCTCAGCCTCCTGAGTAGCTGGGAATACAGGTGTGTGCCACCACACTAGATTAATTTAAACTATAAATATCTATATCTATATCTATCTATCTATCTATCTATCTATCTATCTATCTATCTATCTATCTATCTATAGAGAGAGATGGTGTTTAACTATGTTGCCCCGTCTAGTCTTGAACGGCTGGCCTCAAGGGGTCCTTTTGCCTCAGGCTTTCCAAGGGCTTCCCAAAGTGCTGAAATTATAGGCATGAGCCACTGTGCCTGGTCTAGAAATTTTCTTGATTGGAATGGAGAGGACAGAGAAAGAAAACTTTTACCTTAATGGATATATTTGTTTATAAAAGGGATATTTCCTTGGTCTTGGCTTAGATCACAGAGTTTAAACAAAGAAGACTTAAATTGTTCTATTTAAAGGATGAGCAGAAATTCAGTGGGCATAACTTAGCTAACTAATGGGGAAATGACAGAGAGACCCTAGAGAAAATAGCAGTAATCTACTGCCCAGAGACTGGGCTGGGTGGAGAGGACGCGGCAGGTCAGAAATTCCACTGGAGGGAGAGTGACAGCTGATGTGGATTTTAATCTTCACCTGAGCTGTGCTTTGCTACCATTGCTACCCAAAGCCAGCACAGTCAAACCTTTGCAAAATCTGGAGGGTTCTTTGGTTATAGGTTTGGGGAGTGGGCAGCGGGAGTGAAGCTTCAGAGCTGTGTCTAGTGAGGGGTGAAGCCAAAGCATCATGAAAATAATGCAGGAAGCTCAGGAGTGAAGACCTCGTGGGAACTGAAAATACATCAGAAGCAAGAAATCAAGAAAGATGCAATCCAAAGAATGAAGCCCCCTCTGAATCTAAAAGCTGTCTATGGGCACAGGGGGTGAGTGTGAGTTGTCACTGGTGAGATGAGGATTTCAGCAAATCTAACACAATATTCAAGAAAAGATTGTTTTCCTATGCCTGGCAACCTATAAATAAGGAGGCTGCAGAAATCTAGGTTAATTTAAACACATTTTATACACTTTAAATATATTGCAGCAGTCAGTCAATAACATTTATTGAGTAACTATTATAAGCAGACAGTTGTAGTCCAGGCAATGAAAGTTTTGAGCTCACAAACTTAGTTAATTCCATGTTAAAAAAATAAATAAATAAATTCACATTAGCCTTTTTCTGTGATTATTGAAATGTCCTTTCCTTCCCATGTACTAACTATATATTCTCCATCCTCAAGCTGTTTCGTTATTATTATTAAACTACTTTAATTTATAGATGGTGGCATAGATTTATGCCTACTGGTTGTTTAAAGTTTAAGAAATGCTTTCCGCTCCCTTGAGAAAATGCACAGAATATGTGCAAAACAAGAATAAAATAATAATATGCCCAAGGATAAACCGTGTTCCTGTTTTCATACTGTGAGTATCATGGGCATTTGATAGCACAGGTTGTTTATGAATGAGGCCCCCAGCTGTTACTGAGAGACTCAGGCAGAAGAAGGGTGTGAGGCAGAGGAAATAATCCTGATTATAATGGGAGACTGTTGCTGGAGTGAACCAGGGTGAGATACGTTCTTTCTCCCTAGGGGTAAACTGCTCAGTCTGTAGCTCCTGCAAAGTACCATGAGGTAAATTACCTCTTTCCAGGTACTAAATGATACCCTGATGCCTTGGGAAAATGAATGGGTGAGTGGTTTACTCTGAGAGCATTTTATTCCCTCTGAGTCAACATCGGATTCTGCCCAATTAAGTTTTGGAGGGAGGAATTGGCCCTAGAAAGAGCAGTTTAAAGGTTTAGAGTTATGGCAGCAATACAAAAACTGGTCCCAGATGTGCAGTAAAGATAGGACTTTTCACCATGGGTAAGATTTCATTATCAGTGGAGTTATTACATTTCCCTCAGCGGCCACATGGAGAGGAAACATGAACTGTATTAATGTATTTTTTAAATATTTATCTCCCGTTGATCAACTACCTCTTGTTCTCTTCTAAAACATGCCAAATCATTTGACTTAACACTGTGTCAAAGACAATTCAGATTGTTATGACATCAGGAGAATAAAATTGCTGTTCTCTCAAAAAAAAAATGTACTTTCTACATTTAATGGGTTTCCTATTCATTGAAACAACATGGAATTTAAATGTCTAGGCTGGAGGCATTATTGGATTTTAAACTAAGGTTTTCTTGTCGTTATTGTTACTGTTTTTTAAATAAAGCAGGCCAAAATGACATTTTGCTCAGCTTTATCTAATTATTTCCCAAGTTCTGTTCCAGTCAGTTAAATTAAATTAACAAAAATTAAATTAATGGATTTCTGAGAAGAGTGTTCTTTAAAGAGTCTGATATTATTGTTGTTATTTACACAAAATGAGTATACCTTCTCAGTATAGTAAAAATGCTTAAAGGGTCTTTAAATCTATTGGGTGTGTAACTTGTCAAGTAAATATTTCAGTAGTAACTATTCTAAGTTGCCTTATTAGGTAATATGAATATAATCACATTTATAAAGCAGTTTAATTTTCTGAGAGACTTGAATATTTTATTCTAATATGTTAATTATTTCTCAAAAGGCATCTAGGAAGTAGGGAGAAGTGATATATACTCTTTCTTTTTTAAAGCTGTTGTCCTAGGGATGGGAGTTTCTAAAGAGCTTTCTCTGACCTCAGTCTCTTCTTCACAGCTCTAATAACATAGCTTTTCTTCAAAAATGAAATTCTGACCATGAAGTTCATTGATATGGAAATAAATGTAGATGCATACATTAGTCTTTATTAATATGGTTATTGATAAATAAATTAAGCATACTGCAATTTTAATACCCAAAGTCAGACTGCTTAGATCTGCCTTTGGTCACAGCCACTCCATAGAATGGTTGTCCCTCTGAACTTTTGATGTCTCATCTGTAAAATGAAGTAATAATCACCCTACCTCAGACAGTTGTGCAATGACAATGATAATTTTTTTTCTCATTTATTTACTTGTTTGTATAGATGAGGTCTAGTCACATTGCCCACGCAGGTCTTGACAGGTTTCTAGCAACGAGGCCTTCCAAAATGCTAGGATTGCACATGTGAGCCACTGTGTCCAGCCATGATGACTTCATCCATTTAAAATACTTGACACTTGATACATTGCCTAACAATGACAAGCCCTCAATAAATGTTGGTATTATTATCACATTATTATCATCATTATAATGATTATTTTTATTGTGTGAGCAGCCCCAGGGGCAATATTGTGTAGCATACACATAGAATAGAACGTGGGGTTGTTGCCATTTGAGGAAATTACTCATAATTGGGAAGAAAATTTTAATAAAATAAAGAGGAAATGATGGCATATTGTCCATTTTAGGAGTTACTGTTGCTGTTATTAAAAGTTGTCTTCAGGATTTTAATAATTAAAAATAAAAATGAGAATTCTTCATGCAAAGGAACGTGGGAAACGTTTTGGAGTGTTGAGATTGCTTTATACGGTAACTTTGATAGGGCTTATTCAACTGTATACATTTGTTAAAAATGCATCAGAATGTACATTCTGTAGTTGGAGAAGTTTGTAAATTATATCTCAACAGAGTTGACTTTTTTAAGAAGGCCATTAAACTTGGTGAGAGGCAGGGTAGTAGCATCTTCAAAAGAGCAATGTCATTGGTATTTGAGGATTAAAAATTGCAAAGAGGTGAATGGGTCCTGTAGTAGAGGAGGTAACAGATACTTATTGGAGGAGTGAGGTGATAATGAGGAGGAGAGAGATGGGGGTGGGGAGGCAGGCTGTAGCCTGACCGACTAGGGTGACTAAAGAAGGATTCTCCAGACCATGTTTGCATGCAGGGGAAGGGAAACCTGCAGAGATCCAAGATACAAGCACAGAGGTAATTGGTAGGGCAGTTATTGTGAAGGAATTAAGAGAAAAACTGGTATTAGTCTCATTAACAAGAAGATCCCTTTTTTCTTAAAGATTGAACTGAATAAAGCAATAATGGGCCAGGATCCTAAACTGCTAGAGTAGTTATTTTGTCTGTAACACAGGCAATTGAGTTTACACTGGCCTTTTGCCTGCCTGGCCAGCTCTGTTCTGTCTCCCTAAGTCTGCCAGGACTCTGGCCCTTCGCTTGTTCCCACAAAGTGCACCTGCAGCTAGCATTTCATGAGCGTTTTACTGAATCATGAGCAATGTTTATGTCTAATCATAATAAACTTCCCCTGGCAACATGTGTTCCTTTCCAAACATGAGGTAGACTTTTCAGATTCTGCAAACTGGCTTGATCTGTCCATGTTCTTTGACCCACTGGTCGGGTAACCTTAAGAAACTCCCAGCAGTGGGAAATTACAGATACATTCAGTTCCCTATCTGTGGCCAAACTGAGTATGCGTTTCAGGACTGTTCAACCCCTTTTTGAGAAATGGGATGCTTTTAGCTTTCTACTCTGTCCCCTTCCAGCTAAAATTGGAATTAATCTTACATTAATCGAGCTTTTCTTCCTTTTCTTTTCTATTCCTAAAAGTATTCTCAGAAAAGGGGCTTTCAAGCCAACTAGAAACTGGACACAAATTTCAAGATGCCTTCTGTATCTTTTCTACTCCTTATTTCTACCCCAGATGCTCTGGAATCTTGTTTCTTAAATCCCAAGGTAGGAGGATTATTGGGAAAATTACTTTTCAAGTTCCTCATTGTGTGTACTTCTACCTCAAATCCAAGGAGCAATTACAGCGAACGATCAACTTCTTCCCTATTTTCTACCTAACCGTGTGGCACGTTCTTAGCTAAGTCTTTGATCAGGAGTCATTTTCAGTGAATGATGGACCTTAAAAATACGTGGATGGTTTCCTTGATCCTCTGACCTAGCTCACCTCCCTTTAACAGAAAAGTGTATATAGCAGGCCTTTGATGAAGATATGCAGAAAAAACCTTCAGTCACTATGACTTAAAAACACAGAGATTTTGAGAAAATGTTCTGTGTGTATTTTCAGAAACTAAAATGAGATTACTTTTTGAATAATTTCTCGTGCATTACATATGAAAGGCAGATAAAATTATATTCACCACAATTTCCTCCATGGAGAACAATGGATTTGCTCTTAAGAAGATTATTTCATAAGACCACTTGGGCCATGAGTACAGCCTTGAAAATTTTATCCCCAGAGAGATTCCTAGGTGGGTAGAGTATTTCATATCCCAAGATGAGGGGTGGGAACTTTTGGTATCACAGGAAAGAGGTTAGAACAGGAAAAAGGAAATGTGAAAGGTGGTATAGGAAATGTGCTATATGAGGATTTTTTTTTTTTTTTTTTCCCTAGTGAGGGAAGAAGCTCTGAAGAGGTCACTCCTATATCCAGAGATTCTTGGTTCAAATAGACCTAGCCATGAGATAATAGGAACAGAATATATCAGGTTGTCTTTCCAGTTTTGAAAATATACTAGTTGGGAAGGTTGAGAAATGTATTAATTTTAAAACTTATTTTGTACTGTTTCAGAGCTACTAAATTATAGACACAGGATTGGACTTAAATATAGGCTTTATTTCTTACAAACCTAGAGGTCTTTTGAACTTCTATTTAAATAGGTGGCATTTTAGGCTTCACATTCCCAGATAAACATTCAATAAATAATACCTGTGATGATGATGATGAGATTGTAGACCCTGAATAAGTTATAACGACATAGGATCACAATAATTGGTAACATTAGTGTAACATAATATTCATATATTAATAATATTAAGTAAAACTTTTTCTGTTGATCTGTGTTTATGCAAGAAAAAAGGTAAATGAGTGTAAGCATAAGTGAGAAAAGGTATATTATTTCTGTATCTGCAAAATTAGCAAACCTAGTGGTACTGGAAAAAAAAATTCATGTTAGAAATAGGGGCCATAATCACAGCACTCTATTCATTTCCAGAAAGATGTGTTAGAGTCATTAGGAAACTGAAATCAGAACATGATGTGACCCACAAACTGCTTCTCCTAAAATAGCTTCATTTGTTTCTAATGGATACCATTATGAGTTTTCTGATAAATATGAATTTGAACTTTTAATAAAACTCAGGCCATGCTAATTCTATGATTCTAGGGCATTGCAGGTAGACTTTCCAAAGGGACTCTTGACCTTCTAGAAAAGTGTAAATGTACATTGTTTTCTGGGTTGGCACAAATATAAAACCCTAGAGTGCTTTGGGGATATGTTTTCATAAAATATCTAGAAAGAGGCAAAGCATTGCTATTAAAAGAATACTTTATAACCGATTCCATATCAAGGAATCTATAGTTAACACCGTGAGCAATAAAGGCAAATAAATCAGTTTTCCTATAAATACTACTCATGACAAAACCATCTCGTCTTCCTAAGGAATACTTTTGTAAAAATCTTAATTAGTCACTGAAATTGTTCAAAGAAGCAACAACTTCTTGAGGTCTCATTGTTAAAGACAATACGCAGTGCTATTATTTCTTCTTCTTTTTTTTTTTTTTATTTGAGACAGAGTCTCACTATGTCACCCTTGGTGGACTACAGTGGCATCACAGCTCACAGCAACCTCCAACTCCTGGGCTTAAGCGATTCTCTTGCCTCAGCCTCCCAAGTAGCTGGGACTACAGGCACCTGCCACAATGCCCAGCTATTTTGTTGTTGTTGTTGTAGTTGTCATTGTGGTTTAGCTGGACCGGGCCAAGTTCGAACCCGCCACCATCAGTGGCGCCGTAACCACTGTGCTATGGGCACCAAGCCGCAGAGCTATTATTTCTAACAAAACTAAACCCTGGCCATTTTATGGCAGAGTGGCATTAACCAGATAGAGAGCAGCATATATTTGGTTTTCTTCCCCCATCTTTATTTTTTCCTAGTTAAAACTCTCTTTTAGCTGTTTGTTAAGACACAGGTTAATTCAAAGATGCAATGCAACACTTCCTTCATAATTACTGATGTAATAAGTTTTCAAAAGTTTCTTTCATTCTTAGTTGCAAGCTGCATAAATACAAATCTGTCACATTTTAGGTGTGCGTAATTAGGTATAACTGTGACAATGTAGTTGCAAATGCCTTTCTTTTCTTCTTGACAAATTCAAGTTCCAATATATTCAAATTTCTACTGTATCTTTTTTTTTTTTTTGCTTTCCCCTCTATTTTTGTTTGAAAATTCTAACACAGAATTTTATGCCAGATTTTTTTTTTTCCTCCTAAAAACTGGAAGAAATCATTTCAAGTTTCAAGACTGTGAAAATTGACTATGCCTGACTTTTCCCAAAATGACTCGCAATGCTTTTTGCCAGGCAGATTCCAGGACTAGTTCGTTTATGATCAAAAACTACAGATGGCACTTACAGAAGACCAGCCAGTAGGGTACTTTTTGAGAATGTCAAGATCAAAAACTATAATTAAAGGTTATTTCGGGAAACACCAGAGATCCCATCACTAACTCCACAGAGGGGGTGGGTAGTAAAAAAGTGGGGAAAAAAAGAGAAAGAAAAAATAATTTTGTGATAAAGGAATTGCTGACAAAAATATTATAACCCACCCTGTCATTTGAAAACAATTGAACGTCTGGTCTTTTGTTTGGAGAACCTCAGCTTTCAAGTGACGCTTAGTGTTCTAATGTGCAATGCTGACTTTTCCTTAGGTCCGTAGGTTGTTTCACAGCTGTCAGCATTACACAGGCACTTTGCCATCACCAGTTCCTGCAGCTCATCCCTTTTAGTTTGATATCTTTATGCCAAACCTTCATGATATTTAATCACCGCAAGACGGGGAGGTCACGTGATGATAAGCCTATGATGAAGTGATGAAAATTTTACCTCTTAACAATGTACAAGTGGAAATTTCACACACTGAGGCCAAAACAGAAAAATAATGAATATATATAGTTTAATTTTCATGCATCACTGCTTGTGGCAGTGAAATAAATACCAGTGTGAAGTAATGGAGTCGTTAAAGGGGTGGCTGGTGGATTAAGGAAGAGAATTAATATCCACGATTAAAATCACATGTATCATTGCCGGTGGCTGTGGAAATATGTCAATTGCATGTCTGTGGGGGTTTCAAGGCAGAGAAAGAATTTTTCAAATTGAATAATAATGATTTTCTTTTATGTAATGTTATGCAAACAAGCCAAAGTTCTCCAGCGTGTTGCAAACAATAAATAACCTTCTGTGGATATCTTTTTTTGAAAATTATTAACTTTAGTCATACATACATTTTTATGTAGATATGTATAATAGGTTTTTAACCTTTTGCATTTTGAAAGACCTTGTCAACCAAGTTAATCCTATATGTCTACAGATTCATCTTTTTTCATTCCTCACTAATTCTGTAAATTCCACATAATAATTCCATGAGTATAGGATATTTAACAAGTCTTTGATTTGATATTTGTAGTTCAAGCTTATATTCTTTGATAATAATGATAAATTTACAATATCTTGCTGCCAGGAAAAATGTCAAATATATATTTTCAGTTTTATTTATTTATATTAGGTTTCTGTTGACTAATAATCATGTACAGCTTTAAATTGCAACATGCAAAATATTATATAATATGATATGAAACATTATATTATATAATATAACATATAACAAATATAACAGACAACTTACTAGGGTACATGAAAAATATGTGATTGTAAATTAGACTATTCATTTGGACTAGGAATACACCTGATTTTGACCGTGAGTGCTGGAGAGGACACTTGGCTGAAGCATCCTCAATGCTTAGAATCCCTACATCTTAATTGCTTTCCATCAAGCATTTGAAGTGCAAAGGACTAGTTTGTAATCTTGGATGAGCATTTTTAAAAACCACTTAATTTATTGCACAGTATTATTATTATTATTTTTTTTTGAGAATTCTTGTAAAAGAATTCACCACAAAGAAAATTTGAGAAAAATTCTCAAATGCAAAGCTTTTTAAATATAATGCTTTATCAGTCAGAGAAGACCTAATTTGACTATTTCCTAGCTGTCAAAAACAAGTATATTGCACACACACACCCACACACATCCCCCAAAACTCTTTGTTCAGATTCTTTTCTTTTTTTCTCTTCTTTTTGAAATGCTTTTGAAATGGTGTCTGACTATGTTACTTAGGCAGGAGTATAATGGAGTGGTTATGGTTGACTGCAGCCGGAACTCCTGGGCTCAAATAATCCTCCCACCTCAGCCTCCTGAGCAGGTAGGAGTAAGCCACCGTGACCAGCTTATTTATTTGTTTATTTACTTATTTATTTATTGTGGAGATGGTGTTTTGCTTCTTCCCCAAGCCAGTTTTGAACTCCTGGCCTCAAGTTTCAGCCTCTAAAAATGGTGGGCTTACAGATGTGAGCTACCACATTCAGCCTATACGATTCTCTACCATTTCCCCTACTAGAAGTTGAGTACTGTACCCCCTGTTTTGCTCAGAACTGAATGCTTGGTCCGTACTCAGCAAATACTAAGCCATCATGACAAGTGCTGAATCCAATTTGAAACCATAAAGAGGAAATTCAAGTGGTTCCAAATGTCAGTGTTCTACGAGTAAATTCCATCTGTGGGGGAGCTATAATTCCAGATTTCTATGTTCATGAAATAATTCAAATTATTCTCTTCTATTTTTAACTTCCAGAGAAGACAAAGAGATTTTTCTCACTGAGGATTGCAGCCATGGTTTTCACTAAGCTGAAACACAAGCTTTAACGCGATGATCCACGGAAGACCAGACTGGATGAGAAATGTAGGGTGTTGCTATGGCAATTCCACTTGTTGCAAATTTTCTCTGTTGGCTTCTCTCTGACATTACATTCTAAAAAGAATCATATGAAAAGGTGTGGTGGCTATGAAGACAGACAGGAAGCCAAGAAGATGGAACTTTCTCAACTTTCCTTCTCCAGCAGAGGGAACATGTCATATTGTAAAGCCACCTCGATGTGCTCAGAGGGCTGGCTGAGAAGGTGTCATTTGGAAATCTCACTAAAGACCTGGGATTTGTTTGTTTGGTTTGAGAAGGACATGGGCAATGCCAAGGTTATGATCAAAATTACAATGCAAAGAAGAATGTTTAGGTTAACCAAAGATATTCAGGCCCTAACTCCTGAAAGAATTGTTGTGGTGGTAGTTGTATAATTTTGTTTTATTTTTAGCAGAGATTTGATACAGAGAAACTTCATTTAAATCTAGGCATAGGAAGCAAATATCTGTGATGGAGGAAGGAGGAAGTAGTTCCCTTAATGCCATTTCCTTGCAGAAGGACCTTCCCTTTGGAGGCTGTAATCAACTGTTTTTTACAACCACTTCCATAGGAAATGCGCACATCTCTATTAGGTAGGTGCTACTGTCATTTTCATTTTGTACATGAAGAAAGGAAAATTCAAAGAAAAACTGTAACTGCACTTAGGTCAATCGCCTCGACAGAAGGAGATCTGGGAATTGAACCCGGAACCAAGATCTCAATCAGAGTGTCATTAAATATAACTAACTGGGTCAAATTCTAGTGGAAGAAGCAAATCCAGTCGGGATGCCGAAGCCATTTACTAATAAAGAGCAAAAATTATATTTTTTGTCATGATTATGCAAACCTCTTTTTCCACACTACCAAATACAACTAATAAAGTGAAGCTAGGAAGGTGATTTATCAGAGCATCTTGTGGCTTAAAAAAATATATTTTCTCATTATAATTCAATAATAATCATTTACTGAGATCTCGCTATATGCCCCAAACATAAAAATACTTCCAAGATACCAGTTCCTGCCCAAGAAGAATTTATCAGTCACTGGGGGAGCATAGTGAACTAATAAATTTGTTCTCTGAGAACAAAATTAAAGTTAGCTATAAGGAAGAGATTATAAATCTGCTGATGGCTTATGTGGCCCTTAGACATATTGAACTTGACCCACCAAATGTGGTTTTGAAAATTTTCATCTGTTGACTACATTTGAAAATTGAGGGATGTCACATAGAATCTGAAGTTTTAGCTTGTCTTTAAAAAATCCCCAGTATCTATAATCTCAGTTCGTATTCCCATTTGGCAAAAATTATACAAGTGAATAGGAAGTTTCCACTGTAGCAGTGGTGTGCATTCTGTTCTCTGCTCCATTCCCTGCCCTGTTCTTTCTCCCCACACTGAAGTTCAGCGATACCCACCATACATCATAAAGTGATGCTTGTATTTTTCTTATGCCTATTAATACTATATATGTAGCTGTCCTGGCCCCATAGGAGTCTGAGATTGTGGATTTTGCTGTAAGGACACAAAAACAGAGATACACATTATTTATAAGTAAAAACAAAAAGACCAGATAGTAGCAGAATATCTACTACTTTCTATTTCTGCTTCGGTGAGTCTCTGTGAATATACTCAGATAGTTAAGGGATCTGGAATATGAACTGAAGTCACTACTACTGATTTTCAAGGGGTTTGATTTACTGGAATACCTAAAACTAGGGAGGATGCTAGGTCATTGAGATGCCCAGGTGTGTATATGTAACCATTTGCAGATAAATAGGCCCAATTTTTGTGCAAAGAAGGTTCTGTTGGGAGTGTGAGAGAGATTAAATAGAAAGACCATGGAGTAGAAGGCTAGAATGAAGGAATGACAGACAGAGAGAGGAGGGAAGAAAGGAGAGGCTTGAGGTTATACTACCTCAAATTCTTAAGGATTCTCTTGGGCAGTCATCAAGGACCTTCTAATGAGATCAATTATAAAATTGTGGGTCTTGTCATTTGTTTTTATCTCTGCCTGGAATGATATTTTTCTCTCCAAACCTTTCATTCACCTGATTTTGTGCTACCCATATTTCAACATTTAGTTAAGGAGGCTCATTTCTATTAAATATTTCCTATCGCCTTTACAGAAAGGAAACCATTTCTTCCTTTACACTACAATTTCACCTTATATAGGTTTCATTTATTCATATTACATTTTGTGGAAATTACATATGCATGTGCTATACTTCCCTAGTAAATTATGAATTCTTGGGAAGAAATCCATATTTTAATTATCTTTGTATCTCCATTTCCAAGCATGGTATAATAAATATTTATTGAATAAATGAATGAATATATCTTCAAAAGACAGCCAGTTTAAAGCATTTTAGGAAAATTCTCTTGACCGATTGACCTAATTAAATATCTTCAGAAGCTAACATTTCACTTGAAATAGCTAGTTTACATATGTAATCATTAATTCAATTGACAAAAATTATGATAACACATTCAGAGGTTACACGTGTTTGTGTATATATAGATATGTGATTTTTATATGAATATATATATATATACATATCTATATTTTTGTGTCTATATAGAATTTGTACATAATTAATTGAACATGTTCTCCATCTGGGGTACTATATTAGACACTCTGGGGAGCAACTGAGTGGAATTTAATTACATAATTGAAGAAGCCTTTAACTTTATTATAAAACTGACCAAGTACAGTAGAGCCTCTGTAAGTCGTCACAGTCCACAACATAAGGAAGAGATCAATGCAAAGAACTGGGCCTACTGTACTGATACGTACACGTGGTGCATGTCTGGTCTACGAAAATTAGGTCAACTTAAGAAGGTCAGTGTGGGGAGGTGGTCAGCCCTGGACGTTCTGCTCTATACTTCCTGTCCACCCACTCACCAAAATTACCGTGCTCATTAGAATAAGTCTCACTACTAAAATATAATATTTACTGAGGCAAGGAAGCAATTGTTGGTCTTCTACATAGTACCTGAAATAAATTTTCTCATTTTATTGAAATACAATGGCGAGAAGTACACACAGCGTACTGTTCAACCTCACACAGCTGTGGAAGTTGGTCCCGTGAAGGAACACAGCGTTGCCACGAGCTCTGCAGAGCCCTCATTTCCTCTTGTGTCAACCACCCCTCTTACCAAGTTACCCACATCCCAAATTTCTAAAAGCAGAGATTACCATATATACTCGAGTATAAGCCAAGTTTTTCTGGCACAAAACCCGAACTCGGCACAAATTTTGTGCCGGAAAAAACTCGGCTTATACTCAAGTATATACGGTAGTTTTTGTCTGATTTTAGTAACTGGAATGTTTACTACGCTTA
The DNA here is from genome assembly GCA_963574355.1 of Loris lydekkerianus. Lineage (NCBI taxonomy): Eukaryota > Metazoa > Chordata > Mammalia > Primates > Lorisidae > Loris > Loris lydekkerianus. The sequence continues at coordinate 43,444 of CAUYPK010124150.1, read as the reverse complement.
GAGTATTTATTGCTTACACAACGCATATGTTATGACTACACAAGAAAACACATATTCTTAATTGTATGGTGCTACACAAATGGATAACACATAATCTGGACTATAAAGAAGTTCATGATTTTTTTTAAATATTTAATTTTATTTTAGAAATAAGATCTCATTCTGTCACTCAGGCTGGAGTGTTGTGGTACCATCATAGCTGGCTGCAACCTTGAACTCCTGGGTCCACATGATTCTCACACCTCAGCCTCCCAAATGGCTTGGATTACCAGTGCAAGCTACCATGCCCGGAAATCTGATAGCTGCCGACAATCTGATGAGACCTGTGGACACATAATACACAGCAAATGGGTGCTGAGAGATAGCTCCCCATTACAAAGCAGAGCTCTCCACTGATTTACAAAGTGCGGAATTGCTATGGAAAATCTAGAAAGGGTACTTTTTTTTTTTTTTTTTTTTTTTTTGTACAGACAGAGTCTCACTTTATCACCCTCGGTAGAGTGCTGTGGCATCACACAGCTCACAGCAACCTCCAACTCCTGGGCTTAAGCAATTTTTTCTTGCCTCAGCCTCCAGAGTAGCTGGGACTAACAGTGTCCACCACAATGCCCAGCTTAGAAAGGGTAAGATTTTACTAAGAGGTTTCTTTCACATTGTCAGAAACAGAGTTATTGATGTCTCAATTATTGTGATAAATTTATTTCGTGGATAGATGCAGTCTTTCATAATCTCTCTGGCAGAAGCCTCTTATGTCAGAAATGAGAAGGAAAGTCAGGCAGTGGCCTGGATCACAAATTACCTCATTCAATGTTTGTGTTTCTTTTTGGAGGAAAAGCTGTACATTAACTGCAATAGGCTGGGTGTGGTGGCCCACATTTGTAAACCCAGTACTTTTGGAGGCCAAGGCAGGAGGATTGTTTGAGGCTAGGAGTTCAAGACCAGCCTGAGTAAGATAGGGAGACCCTTGTTTCCACCTGCCCCCACCCCCAAAAAAAAAACCTCTGATAGTGATTGGTGGCGAGGAAAGTGTGTTAGAAGTTTGAGTTTTACATCTTCTCTTATATACAGATTAGGAGTCACACATAGCTGAAAGTGAGAGCTTTACCAGAAAGCTGTTTTCTGTGGTTTATGAATTGCCTCCAGTTCGGCTTCCAAATAAAAAGGCTTCTAGGTGGCAGAGGCAGATAGAGTGGGTCAGCAGTCATCTCTGAGAGGCTGAATGTCCATTGGGGGCTGTGAATGGTGACTAGTGTGTAGGACACACAATTTTTCAGATTTACTCTCAAATGAAAAAAATAATGCCTTTTGTCAAATCATCTTCCTCAAAAGAGATGTGGTCCTCTTTAGATAAATATTTGCCTGTGTGAGACAGCTAGTCTGCCCCAGAATCAGTTTTAGCTCCTGAACTACTGGGCTCATGGCCCAGACCTTGGATTGGATGCAAGGTCTCATCAGACCATGCTTTCCCTTGCAGCCTGCTCGCTTCTATATAGTTAGCCATCTCTGGCCCCACTCCAGCATCAGCACAGGAAGCCGTTTGCTTCTTTCCCCTCATCATCCTCAAGACAATTTCCTAATTAAAACTCTCTCCTTGAGAAGCTCCATTTTGTTTGGGGGGGGGGGACTGCTTCTTCCCACAAAATTGAATGCTCAGAGGTTATGCCAGTATTGCCTGATATTCCTGGAACAAGAAATTTGGCCATAATTATGCATTTTTTTTTAAAAAAAAGTAACAATCTGAGTCACAGCTAAACTCCAAAGCACTTACATCCCCAGAGTCATGGTGTAAGAGAAATCGAGTGAGGATGGAGATTATGTGTGTTAGGATAATCCTCCCTAGGGCACAGTGAGGGAAGGGCTGGACCCAGCGGAGCTCAAGCACTCAAGTAACACGATATGATGACATTAGCATAATGGCACAAAGTGAACCAATCCCTTGCCCCTCGAGTCCTGGAAATGGATGTTCCCTGGTCCTTCCTGTAAGGGAAAGTGCTTCCTCCATGCACATTTGGATAATCTCTCCTAGGATTTGCTTTTAGGTAGAATTGCTTTCTCCAAATCCCGCATCTTGTAAGCACTAGTTCTTACCTTCATTTGAAGGATGTGTTGAAGCAAAGCTTACTTCACAGTATGGTCACAGTTATGGAAAAAAAAAAAATACCCGAAACTATACATTGATATTGTTTTAGAGAAAGGAATATCTATTTATAGTCATGCCCAGCTTAACAATGGGGATATGTCCTGAGAAATTCCCCTTGAGGCACTTCTGTTGTTTTGTGACCATCACAGAGCGTACTTGTGAACAAACCAGGATGGCACAGCCTACTACGCACCTGGGCTATACGGGATAGCCATCGCTCTTAGGGACCAAACCCAGGCAGCACGTTGCTGTGCTGAATACTGCAGGTGATCAGTTGTATTACAGTGGTTAAGTATTCATGTAGCTAAACATACCTCAACTGAGATAAGGTGCAGTGAAAATGTCATATCATGATCATACAAGACCACTATTATATATGCAGTCTGGTGTTGACTGAAATGTCCTTATGTGGCAGATGACTTTTAGAGAAAATAATTACAATAAAATGTAATCAGTAATTTTTTTTTCTGGGCCAACAGATTGTAGCAACATGAAATTTCTTCTTCAACTTGTGTATAATTCTCTAATTTTATATACCAAGTACTATTACTTGTATAACTAGAAGCAAAGACAAAACTATTAAAACAACCTAACACATGATCAGAGATGCTAATTTGAACTCTGAGGAATGATCATTGGTGCAGGAGCTTTTGGATTTACACTGATATTGTTAGAACAGTTCAGTCAAGATCAAGGTCTTTCCAGGGGGCGGGAGTCAGGTAAGCGTCTCCTTGTTCGGCACCAGATAGCCATTGTATGAACCGTGGCACATTGAGTTTACATAGGTCTCCATTTGACTTACATGTTTTTCCCGTTGATCTTTGACCTCCTTTAGATAAAAATGTAGCCCTTGCAGAGTACCCAGTTCTAATAGGTACATATTCATTAACTAACTGACTGAAGGAATGAATGAATTGAAAGCCTGTAAGAATGACTGAATTTCTCAACAACCACTTGCGAGGTTTTTAAATATGTTCTACAATCTGTCCTGTATCAATTTTAGTTACCACCATTTTAAATTCAAAGTTTGCTTTAAAAAAATGAGCCTAAGTCAGAATGCTTTTTAATTTCTTTATTCCTTCCTAGAAATATGCATCCCTTATTTTTAAACTCTATTATATCTACCTAAAACGGAAATATCTGGTAAAGTATGGAGTAACTTGTGCTGCAGGAAAATGGGGGCTAGTTGATTGAAAGTGTAGATTAGATGACAGGAAATTACAATTAGAAAAATGTTATTTGTAAAAGCAACTTACTCTCTGTCTTGTGGAATGAAGGTGGCCATAGTCAGTGTAGATGGCATAAAATCCAAGAATTATCGTTTGATTATAATGCTTTATCTTGAACCAGGAACAAATGTTGTCAAGGTGTACAAATTAACCATCCTTTAATAAGATATTATATCAGTGTTTTTCATTTATAATTCAATTAGGAGGTCTTTGGGGGAGTAAAACAAATTATTAAAAATAATATAAAAATTCCCCTGATACTTGGTAATTGGCATTGACTAATATGCAAAGTTGTTTACATAAAAAGATTGCTTACTTATCTGCCAATTGAAGGAGGTAGCTTTATCATTATGAACTAATATTTCAGGAATAGAACAAAACAGGGAGAAGCCATTTTAGCACCAAAACAAAATTTGGTTAGGATGCCATTTTTTTTTTTTTTTTTTTTTTTTCATTTTTTGAAAATACTATTGGGACTAATCTAATTTTTCCAAGGAGGTGCTGAGTAAAATTTACTAAAGAGGCAAAAAACGTAAGTGATTCTCCTGAGAAAGTTTCTATTTTCATAGATATCAAGCACTTATAGTCAAAGAGCGGCGTCAACGGTATCAGCCTGCAGTTATTACTAAAATACCCCTGGTGGGGAGAAGGAGAAATGGACAGTCATGGGTATCATTGACTTTCTCTTAATTGCACATCAGTCTTACAAAGACCTTCATCAAGCTTGTGGTCTCTAGTATTTATGAGAACTACCTGTGAAAACCCTTCCACAGGTAGGGGATTCCCTCAATTCTTGCACTATTCAGATGATGAATGAGCTGGAATCTCTCTGAGACATATCTATTATCGAACTGAACTGTTATTTACATCTTGCATTGCCATTTAATTTCTCATTCATGCATGTTTTATTTCTTCAAGTGGATTGTAAAGTTTGGGAGGGTCGTGAAACATGACCCCTTTTTCTATCCCACCCACAATGTCTTTCATCTTCTTTCTCAGGTACTCAATAAATATCGATAGATGGGAGAAGATTCAGCTGAAAATACTCAGCCTGAGCATTGCCTATTAGCTGCCAGTTCAATTCTCTGACTCACCAATTTAATTGTGAGTGCGTACCAAGTAACTGTTTCTGCAAAATGAAAAACCAAGAAAATCTGGAAAAAACTTACCTTCTCGTATCATCAAAATTCTAAATTTTCTTTCTTCCTTGGGAAAGGCCCCCAAACTCGCACACTTCTACTGTATTTATGTACAAATGTAATTTAAATACTCAGTATTTCAAATAAACACATCCTATAAATATCCTCAAACATTTCTACCTATGACATTTGCACTAGGAAGAATTAGCAAATTCTATTTGCAATTTATGAACCAATTATTATAACTGTTCCATGAAACACCAACTTCCTGATTTTGAATTAATATTCAATAAAGTTTATATACAGAAGAGAGATGGAATTTCTACTTAATTTGTTTGTATTACCTTGTTTAAAAATAAAGATAAAATAATGTGTTTGGAAAGTGTTGAGCATTAGCTGTTTACTGAGTAGATAACAGTTGTTTCCAATCAGTGCTCAGACTTGCTAGATCTTTGAATTACTTCAAATTGGCAAATTACTTCAACAACAAACTCTTTTCTTAATGTTGTAGAGGAATACACAAGACAGAACCCTAATGCACATCAATATGGCATTGAGTCATTGTTTTCTAAATCAACCATCATACTATATATCATGTTCAGTATTCCACCCCAGCTTGAAACGTATTAAACAGACAGGGAAAAATATATTGTCAAAGCAAAGGGAGATAAATTTATTAGTATCTATTTTACAGCATCACTTGAACATTTTCAAACCAGATAACATAATACTATAAAAGATAATCGCATGGGCCAAAAATATCCTCGCTGGAGAAACTGGAATATGAAACTAGAACTAGATATTTGAAAGATAAAAACTTTATATAGTTATCAATAGTCTTTATATGCCTTTAACTCTCTTTTCTGGAACCAAAAGAGCTTTAAATTAGCACCTTACCTATGAGCAGTTTCAAAATGCAAGGCCTGGGTATAGGCATTTAATTGCTAATAGTCACTTAATCAACATTTTAAAAAATGCACATGATATTTTACTGGTGTTTTAAAACTTAGTGTCCACGTTGGTTTTGATGAAATGATAAAAAGCTTAACCTTTTGCACCTGTCCAGTGAATACGATGTGTTTATATCTTTCGATTAAAATATAAGTAATCAGCAAAATTATGGAATATGTTGTGGTGTCCATTATGGGTCTCCAGTATTCAATTAGTTAGGGAAAAATTCAAACTAAATGTCTTGGATAAAGCAGACATTTAGTACACAAAATTAATGACATTTAATGTTCTCATAAAAAATTGGCTTTTTTGAAGAATTCTCCTTTAAGAGCAGTATCTCTTTTACACAAAGGTACAAAAAAGGTCCTAGAAAAATCTCAGAGCTCTAGAAATAAAACAACAGAGCTACCATTTATTTCCTTTGTTTTATGGTTCATGTGGCTACTTCACTTAGAGACAAACCCCAGAATTCTGGGCAATAGCCTGTAGCTCCAACTTCCTCTTCCTAATTGCTATATGTGTCCCGACATCTACTTTTACAGTAATGTCATTATTTTCTTTTGTTCTTCTTTGCTACCTTAAGAAAGAAAAATTATCTAGATTTTTTTTTTTTCTGTAGGCTTATGAACTACTCAGTTACTTTACTATACTGGTAATAAAATGAATTGAAATGATGGCCTGGATTAGAAATAATTCTTTAAATTGCTATAGTTTCAGAAAATTGAAAAAGACAAAGCTTATTTACATTTCAGGCTAGCTCATTAATAACATGCTCCCGCAGAAATCTTGGTTCCCACGTCCCTGATCTCTGTCCACTAGGTGGCACTGTTGTATAAGCACAATAATGAGTAGCGCTCGCCCTGACAATAACTAATTTATCACATGTACTTAGATATTGTCAGTGTCTTTCTTTCAAGCTGAAACTAGCTTAGCATTTTTAATTGGATATGGCTGATAACTACAACTTCACATAATTTAAGGTGAAGTTACCCAAAGAGGTTAAAAAGTGGGGGAGGGGGAGGGAAAGAGGAAGAAAAGTCTATTTCTTCGCATTCACATTTTTTGCAATGGAAAAATCTTTTCGAAATCTGTGTATTTCGCTGTTAAAATAGATTTCATTATGAATTTTAAATGGTGCCGTTTTAAACCGAGTAACAAGAATTGTGCCGACAGTGTTGGTTTTCAGGAGTGTTCCGTCCCTCGTCTTTTTTCCCTTGCTCCCCTTTCTTGCATCCTCCTCCCCTTCCCATCTTCCTAACTCCCTCTTTCTTCTCCTTGATTCTGGATTGAGGGCCATTCAAGTGCCAAAATCAGGGGAAGAAGCAATTGTCTTAAACTAGCAGCCTCTGTGCTACATTGTTGCTAAGCTAGGAAACTTCAGCCTTCGAAAACTCTCAGAAAAACAGATACAATCATGTTGGACCTGTGTACACAGAGCCAGAGAAGGAAACTTCCACTCCTTGAAATGGCATACTGCTAATTTATGGACATGGGAGTTTTAACATAAAAGCTGCTATTTAAGAACATAACACAGATGATCGAGATCTTCCCTGATGTTAGGATTCCTCTGTATGTGTGATCTTTACTTCATTCTTATACTGATGCTCAGAAATCACAGTTAAATCTCGCTTGCTTGCTGTGGTTTCCATTTAATAAGAACAGAGAGGTTGAAGCATCTATGCGCCTTTCTAGGTATTTCATACACTAATCGCATGCTGTTTACCTGAAGGTGCTTGAAGGAGGAGTCCAGCCTGGAAGAAAATTACTCTAAGTGCAGACTGGCAATTAAAGTGTTTTACGACATGTGGTATGTCTCAGAGGGAAGTGACAGACATGTCACCTTGGTTTTTTATTTTTTAAGCCAGGCATGCTGGAGCCAGAGAAGTGGGATGTGAGATCCTTACACTTCAGGGAGAAGCCGGCTGCGCCCTGTGGTATCTGCTCCCCAGCAGGATGTGCTGCCCAACTCCATAGCTGAGTTTTCACTAGACAATGTTTTGTCAAGAGAACGTGCAAACAGAGCCCTTGATTACGGCCGTCACAACCATGACAAGGGACAGAGGAGAGTATAAAAGGGACACACAAGCTAGAATTTGTTTTCAAAAACATGAACAGGCTTATATATCTAAACACACTTGTAATAGGTAGACGGTGGGAAGTTGGATCAGAGGAACTTCATACACAATTAATTTCCCTTTCTCTTTTTCACTTTGAAGAGTCTCTGCTCTCTCTCTCTTTTTAATATCTATTTACTCCTAAGGAAAGAAAAAAAAATCTATTTTGTCTAACCTTAAATAAAAAACAGGATGTTGTAAATATGGAAAATTTTCTATGTCCGTTCTTCCATTCTGGGCATGCTATACAATCTCGTTGAGTCTTAGATTCTCCGATATATAACTTTGTATAAGTTTGTATGAAGATTAATATGAAGAAATTGTATTTGTGAAGTTCATGGAAGGTTTTGGACTTATAGTAGATGTATGAGAAACATTACCTATAGAAAAATTCCTTAAAAAGAAAGAGACGCAGAGGAAGCAAGGGAGACTGTGTGCACACACGTGGAGACCGTGAGTGTGAGGAAAGAGCCCAGTCAAGTCAAAGGCTGCCCCTGGCAACGTCGCTTCACGTCTAGATCTAAAGCAGAATCATAAAGATAGGAGTAGAAGAAAATGGAAAATTCCATCGAGCTGGAGAGAAGGAAACTTGAAATAGTGTTACAGGAAAAAACTGAGATTAAAACAGAAATAATATTTTCTTGAGTAAAGAAATGACATGGCAAAAGAATAATCATTTCTTGGGTCAATACTAGGTACTAGCCACTTTTTACACTCTCTCGTTTGATTCCCACAAACCCCCCGTGAAGTAGTTTTACGAGTATCTTTTTTTCGTGGAGGAAACAGACTCATAGAGTTCAGGGATCAGGTCCAAGCAACTCTTGGTACCTAAGTCGTAAAACCTGTTCAAATTCCAGACACTGCTCCCTGCCATTAGATCAGCCCCGTGCACCACTTTACAGACAGAGCAAATAGGTCTCCAATTTCTGTATCCCTGCAAAGACTAAGAAACGTGGTATTTGGAAAATACATTTGAACACTCAGAATAGATTTTTCTCTGGGAATAAAATACTTAATGTTGGCTAGTGTTTTAACCTAACTCTCAAAGTTTATGCAAATCAAAATGTAGCTCATGTGTAGATGATAGAAACTATTCTGCTGTCCTAACGACAGTCTGGAGAAAGTGATCCCTCCTTAATTCAAAATCAGAAAGCTAGGGGCATGATTCTTACCACAGCCCTGAGAAGCTGCGTCTCTAATCCTCTCTATTCCCATGAGCAGATTTAATAGCCAAGAAGATGGAGATGAGAGGTGGTTCCTCAAAACACGTAGGGAATGTTAGCACTGCCATTACTGTGTGTTGCTACTTGCGTGAGCTATTTGTAATTTGGGTGATGACATGTGATGGACATAGTGATGCCTGAACTGTTCATCCTCCTCCAAGAAAACCAGCTGGTGTTCAGACGAGGGTACCCTCTGCTCAATTCACTATTGCTGACTCATCGCACATCAGGAAGAAAAACTAATTGTTATTTGCTGACTGTTTATTTTTTTCCTTTCTCCAGCAATCCATCTCCCTGCCTCCAGCCTCCACCCTCCACAAACATTTTTCCATCCATCCTTCAACAGTTTTTCCTTATGACACTGCCTATAATCAAGGGTTCTTTATTTTACTGATTATAAATTACTCTTATCTCCCTAGCTAGAAGGTCAAATGATATGGCAAATGTGGTTAAATTTGTAAGAATAATTAGAAAATCCTAGAAGATGTGAATCTCTTCCCAGATGTCTATGGTTTTTTGGCTTAGGTTCCCCTAAGACATAAATATATACATATATATATATATATGTATGTACAGTTTAGTATAGACAAGAGAATGTCTTGGCTACTGAACCAAGGGGTCAGGACAAAGGAGGGTTTTGGACATAGTTGCTTGCTGCATTATAAATTCTTGCTTTTAGGTACATTTTCTATTAAACAAGTGAATTCATATGACTTGATGCCATGTGTTTGCCTTTCGTGAGGGAAAAATGTTCTGTTTAGAGAGTGACTTTTCCAGAGCTTAATTATACCTTTGGAACATTAAATGGGTTCTCCTATCTCTTTTTTCAAATTGACATTATTTCATGACCTTTGCAGTTAGAGAAATCAGATTTTCCATGAAGGAGAAATTTTTTATACTGAAGATACTGCAGCCAAATTGTATGATTAGTAAGCAACCCTGTTAGGTACCAGGAGATGAGCATCTCGAGATTTCTATGTCACCAAAACATATGGGTGATATGCTTAAAAAAAAAAAAAATTAAAACAGTAGAGAACATAAAGCTATTTTCTTCTCTTTTCTACACAAATTGCTAATTTTTGGTAATAGGGATGTTTAATTTGAACAAGAAGAAAATGGTTAGGAGGCTCATTCTCAAGGATCAGCAAAAGATATAGAGGACTATAAATTGCTTTTATTAAACTTGCATTGTGGAGAGCGAGGTCAAATATTTATCATAAGGGTCAAATCACCAGAAAAATAAATACAGCTATCTTTTCCTTACTAAACCTGGAAAAGGCTGATGTTTCAGAGCAAACCATTGTATATATTCCATTTTTTTTTTTTTTTTTACATTTTTCTCAGTATATAATCCAGACATCTACCAAAGCCCTCACTTAACATCTGGTTTGGTCACTTCATTTGGAGAGAGAAGAGACTATTATTTTCAAAGTGTTGGGACGATAGCTGCGAGCCACAGCACCCAGCCTGAACATGTTTTTTATGTTTTTTTTTTTTCCTTATTAAATCATAGCTGTGTATATTAATGCAATCATGGGGTACCATGTGTTGGTTTTATATACAATTTGAAATATTTTCATCACACTGGTTAACCTGAACATGTTTTTTTTAAACGAGGAAGCAGTAACAAATGTAGGGTATCAGTGTCATTTTCATAGCATCCTATGCATTCAGAATATAACCATATGTAAAAAACAAATGCAGAAATGAATTTTTGAGATACCATTGAAATCACGAATAGTGAAACTCTCACATTGCTCATTTTCCAGCTCAGAGGATTGCCTTTAAGTTGACATTTTCTTATTTGGGCATGGACAACTAAAATTTGGTTTCTATGTAACAAAAAATCTTCCAGCAATGAGGAAGATTTATCCAAGCAAGTAACTACGTTCTGAGGTAGTGTTCCCATCACTGGATACATACTAACATCATCAGGGGAGTGTTAGGGCCAAGTGTTATTCTGTTACAGGCATGGCAGTGGAACTCCTCATCCACAGGAAGCCATCTCTGCCATTACCAATTCTGTTCCTTAGAAACTGTCTCCAACTGACCCACAGTACAGCTTACTATTTTGTTTATCTATCACATGTCTATCTGTCTGCCCCCCATTAATATATAAACTCCATGAGGGTAGAAATTTTAGCTTAGGTTGCTCATTGGCATATTACCCATATTTAAAATTGTGTCTGGTACATAGTAGATGCATCATAAATATTTTAAAGGTTCCTGCAAACTTCTCTAAGGTTAGATTCTCTCTAAGGTTACTGCAAACTTCTACGAAACAATGAAAAAATTAAGGCAGCCTTGTATATTTATAAAAAGGTTACTGACTTTATAAAAATATTTAAATCTTACATTTTAAAAAAAATGTTCTCTACTTTGACGATCTTGCTGGATTGCTTCTACCCTTTTGAGCATTTGGGAATCAACAGTGCCCATGTGTTCTCATTCCCAGGTGTAAGGAAACATACAATTGCTAACAATAAGAAAACAAAGAGCACACCATATTTATTTTGTTTATTTCCTGACTATGTAGGTTTCACATAAAAAGAAAATAAGGAGAGTCGGGAATGGGGAATACAGACTCTAAGCCTGCGTAAGTTCTTTCTCTGAGCCTCAGAATGGAAATGGTACATGTCTATAGATGGGGCTGTGTTAGGAAGTTCTGCTCCTTCAAAGCCTTGCTAATAGGTTCCGGATAAGGTAATAGTGGCTGAAAATTTCTACACAGATTTTAGCTGTCTATGGCCTGCCAAATATTGCCTGGAGTCAAGAGTATCTTCAAACTCTGGGATGGGAAATGGACTTATAAAAAGATAACTATAACATGGTGTGAGTGGCACCTGTCTGTAAGTTGTAGAAATGCAACTGAACCAGAGATCCACTTTGACCAGTGGTTCTCAACCTTCCTAATGCCTCCTAAGGCCACAACACTTGAATACAGTTACTCATGTTGTGGTGACCCCCAACCATACAATTATTTCTGTTGCTACTTCATAACTATAATTTTTCTATTGTTATGAATTGTAATGTAAACATCTGATATGTAGGATGTATTTTCATTGTTACAAAGGGGTCACGACCCACAGGTTGAGAACGCTGACTTTGACTCAGATATGGCCATCAGGGAAAGCGTCCTCATTAGAATTCTGACAAGAAGCATACGGCCAGCTCAAATTGAGTCCTTAGAGAAAAGGCTTTTCTTTTTTTTCTCCCATTTACCACAGTGGGGAAACAACGTGGAAGTCATTGTAACTCCTAAGCTTCATGGAGCAAGGGAGGTAGAAATTCCTGGATTCTGGATCGGAAAGGGCTGTCCAGAGAAAACTGTTCAACAGGAGCCACGGTCTTCAGTTCACAGGTGCAGCCAGGCCATAGCAACCCCAGGGAGGCTGCTGGGGAGAGTAAAACCCCAAAGCCATCTTCCCTCTTCTCCTGATCTTCTGCCAGTGCTGCTAGTGGCCCAAACCAGCAGAAGGCCAAGGCCAGGGGAGGTCACTGATGAACTCACCACACGTCAGCCTCCTGGACCACAGGGCAGGATAGGGAAGAACCATCAGTCAACAGAGTGGGGCAAATCAAAGCCAGCCAGCGCACAAGGCTTTGGTGGCAGGAGACATTTGAGCTGGCCTTGATGGCTATGTAGGAATGCCGTCACTGAGTTAGAGAAATAAGAGATGGCATTTTGAAGAAAGCCTGATGGGGGTAGTTTCTATGCAAAATAGAAAATGTAGCTCTGCCTATATGTGTAGGAGATTGCCAAAGCATGCTCTTATCTGCCTTCAGCTGATAGGAAACTAACTTAGGAAAAGGGGATCTTAGAATCTAAGCACTGACTGAAGCCTCTTGTAAATACCAGCAGAAACACTCCTGCAATCTTCCCATTTTTAGGAGACTACTGAAGGCCTTCAGTCTAATCCAAGGTGAGAACATTTGTTCGATACTGTGTTGTTTTTGTGGTAGCATATAAAATCACAATAACACGCCCCTAGATAAAACATTAATACACGCTATACAATGAACCTCCCTCTTCAGTCAATGTAAGTTGAGGGTAGGTGGTTTAAAAAAGCCATCAATCTCAAATTATTTCAAGTGCATAATGGGCTCCACTTCTCTTGATGAGAAATTATTCTTTGTTATACAGTTAGCCTCAGACCTTTTAGTTCTTCTGGTTCTTATGTATGTGACATAACTGAAGAGCTGATTTACAAGTATTATGTCTTAGCCTACTTTGGACAACACATGACCTGGTACAGTGGGGTTTTCAAACTTCTAAGAAATGAGTTCTTACACAAAACTTCAGTATACACAAGAAGCACAGGCAAAGAATGGGTTCCTTGGCAGTTTAAACATTCATTGTCGAGCAGAAAAGATTTTGTTTCTTGCCCCAAGTCTGGAAGCATTATTGTGGATACCTGCACTTCCTTAGGGAACAATTAATAAATTAATGATCTCAAGAATACAGAATTATCAGAAGTGACAGGAGACCAGGGTCCAAGTCTCAGTTTTAAATTCAATTTTCCTCTAGGTCACGTGAAAAGCAAAGAAACTTGGGGGCTAGAGAAGGGCTTATACTGATGGTCCCCAAGGTGGGATTCAAAGTGGGACTCTGAGCTGGTCCCCAAACCTCTCCCTGCTCGGGGGTTCTTCTCTGGGAAGTGGGGCTGTTAACAGCGGCTGCCTCCCTCCTCCCCGCAAGATACTGGGAAGATTAGTGACTGGCTGTTGCCAAGGCTTTAAAAGACCATCTGAAGAAAGTCTGTAGATAAGACAAAAAAGAATATATTTTACTTGACCCTAAGCAGTAAATGCTCTGAAAGAGTCCAGAAACAAATACCTAAAACTCTAAGTGGATAGTGTCAGCTCTAATTCACTTCTGCGCTTGGACGGAGCTGGTGCTATTAGAGCCACCAGAGACGTACAGGGCTGCGTTCCAGCACTGGGCAGGCTGGGAGGAGCCGCGGAGAGAGGACTGGAGTCGGAGGGAAGGCTGGGCATGGGGAGGCAGAGAAGGGGAGGGCAAGTGGAGGGCGAGGGCAGGAGGCAAAAACACCAGCCAGGCCTCGGAGCGCCGCTGGGAAGCAAAGTCACGAGTGTGGGTGTGTAAAGCCAAGTAGGAGCTAACTTCAAGACGCAAACAGGGGCTCTGCACAGAACCCCCGGTCCCCCACGTGTGCTGTGGGGGGGGGGGAAGAGATGCTTTGGCCCTTTTTAGAGATGTTGAAACTGTCCAGAGCTGCTCACCCCTATATCCTGTGCTTACACACTACCTTCCTAGACTGACCTTGATATTACGCACAGCCAACATTATCTGGAGGAGGACGGCATTCCCGTGGCAAATCCTGGGTGTGCGCCTCCTTTTTTCCAATTCCTCACTGGAAGTCAGGATTTCTTTACTTCCAGCCCAATAGACTTCACCAGCATCCTCAGCTCCAAACCTCCTTCAACGTCTTCCTCCCTCCAGCTTTTTTCCTGAAGCACGTCTCGTTTCGCTGCCTGTACTGAGAAATGTTGCCCGGAGCCTGTACTGAAGTCCCAAGCTCTTTTCCAGGGTCTTTCACTGTCTGAACCCAGCCCACACGTGCAGCCTCTCCACGGTGCATCCTGATTCTGACGGGACACATCATATCTGTTGTTCTCTTCAGGACATGATCCTCATCCTCCTATTTCTCTGCCTCCTATTCAGCAGTATAAATTCCCTTCCCATTTTGGATGTATGGGGGCAATGACAACTCTATCCACCTTCACGTCATCTTGCAGGTGACTTTTTCCTCTAAAAGTTCCTGTCAGACCCCATAAAAAAGAATATGCCTTCTTCCCCTCCCCTTGGATCTCTGCCTCTGCAGCAGCCCCTCACGGCAGCTACACGCCCCTAGGGCCCTTCACACCAGACTTGGGGTTCAGAGCCCTCCCTCACTTCACAATTAGCCCGCAGCTGTTAGTTATGACTTGGAACACATAAATTAACGTTGAGCCTCCATTTCCTTGACCTGTCCATGGGAATCAGTGTATGACAGTCTTTTAAATGAGATAAAGTGTATCAAAGTCTTTATAACATCGGACGTGGCACAGATAAGATATTGGGCAAACGTTTACTGAGTGGGGGAAGGAATGAATGAAGAAAAGAATAAATTGACGACACTCATAAGAAAACAGCCTACTAATTGTTCACTGGAAGGGGTGGAATCACTCATTCTTGCTTTGCAGCTCCAGAAGCAGAGAAAAGACTCCATCCAAGCGTCTCTACCAGGTCAGCGCCGCCCGCGGGTGATTGACAGGCCGGGAGACTCGCCGCCCGGATGTGGGAGGAGCCACGCAGCTGGGGCGTCTGCAGCGCCACTTTCTATTTCTGGGTAAAGTCTTCCAGATTTGTTTACCTGGATCGTATCTAGTTTCCAGCATAATGCCTTCTCCTTCACTGTTGTTCTTTAAATTCTCCTTCCCCAGACAAAGCGAAAAGTTTGGCTTTGAAGTCCCGGGAGCCGCGTGGTTACCGCGGGAACCGCCAAGTGCAGGTTCAGAGACGCGCAGAGCAGAGGGCGTCTGCAGAGCTGCAGGAGCCGTGCAGATGCTCTCATTTAAAGGGGCTCTGATGCCAGACGATGGTGTGTAGGGCTCTTCCGTGCTGGCAGTTTGAAATGTATTCGTGGTTTAAGCACAGAGAGTCCTGATTTAAAATTCCCACTGTCAAGGGGAAAAACGTTTTCTGTTCTAGGACTCTTATATAGCAGCTCCTTCCGAGGAGCCATATGCCACGCTGTCCCACCCTGTCTGCAATTCCTGGGGAGGGTTTAGGAACAGAAGATGAAAGCAAAATGAGAAGACGGTTGCTCCATTGATTTTTCTTGCCTCTAGGATGAAGTGTCTGCCTCAGCGTTGAACTCTCACACCAAAAGTGTGCTGAAGGTCCAGCAGATAGTAAGCAAACATTTGCAGGTTGATGTGCTGATTTTAAAGAATTGCTTATCCACCCTGTGAGGCAAAGATATTCCTCTCTCAAGTAGCAAATTTAGAGAAAGAAATGAGGTTAGCTGTGAGCAACTCAGTGCTGGAGTCTCTCTGACAAGAGTTTGACAACAGAGAAGGAAAGAGGAGACTCTTCTGGTCTGTGTCTCCCTTTGTACAGAGTGATGAAGTTGAGGATGAGCAGACCGTATTGAACCAAAACGTTAAGTTGCGTGTACAGGAAAATTGAAGACAGCAAAATGTGCAGCAGCCTCTCCCTAAAAGCCTTTTATGAACAAGGGGGAAAAAAAATATGTCCCTGATGGTCAATTTTCCTTCTCTCAAAGAAGCAGAATTCTCTCTTGCTGCCGCCCATGTGACTCTTTTCTATTGTTGTCTCAGCTACCATACCGCGTTGCTAGATGGTGGTGATGTTGGTTTAAAAAAAAAAAAAAGTGAAAACGGAAATTAAATTGCATTACTGTTGGATAGACTACATGGAGAAAATAATTCCATAGATCTCTCAAACTTGAATCAAGTTTCTCAGTTGGAGAAACAACAGCAACAGCATACAACAACTTTTTTCCCCCCTTTATTTGCATCACTGCACTCTATTCCAGTTTTGGGAATCAGATGTTCTGCAGAACAAAAATCAAAACACACTAAGTGGCAGGGAAACAATGGTGGTGATTCAGCTCCAACTTCTTATGAAAAAGTTATACCATATGATAATACAGTCGCACTGCATATTCAATTTTGATATGTAACCTTTGAAATAAATTGGAATATTCTTTTCTGGTACTCTTGGCACACACCAAGTGATCATAAACAATAATCTCATAAAGGTCACTTGCTCAATAAGCTCTGCTCTCAGCAAGAAGTATAAAGGACTACTCAGAGATATTTTTCTCTTTTTCTGAGATTCCTATTCTTTCTTTTTTTCTTCTGTGAAGCTGCAAACAACACACATTTTCTTACACCATGTAGACTCACAGGATTTCTGGAATGTTTATTGTTTTCCTTTTTTTCTTACACTTGAGTTTTTTCTTTAATTTTAACTGGCTGAAGGAGAGAAGGCAAATCAGTTTGGGATGGTGGGGAAGGGAGGAAGGTTATTCAGCCAAAAACTAATTGGCTATTTTAAAGCAGATGACGATTCAACTTCAAGTTTCCTCTACCCAAATTATTATTATTTTTTTTGAACAGATATGGCCCAAATAACTGGACATATCTACTTGTGTTGTTTTCTTTTTCAGAACTTGTTCATTTACAAAATATATTTCAGGAACTTTATAACAAATCCAAATCAACTTAATATTGCTTTACCATAGTCACTTCAGCTTCTTGTACAAAAGCTAGAAACAGGGTTTGGTTGAAATTGAGCTCAAAGTACATCAGTTGTGTCTGTCCCCTTTATTCATAAGCAAAATGACCCCATCAATATTTTCCTACTTGCAAATAACTTCTGTTAGCATATGCCAATTGTATCTGTTGCTACTAAGACAAGTCACTATACTCCTTAGGAAGTCATGGTGCAGAAAAGGACTTCCTTGTCACAAACGTTGTCTGAAGATATTCATGTGGGTCATACCCATGATATCTGTTTAGCTGTGATTCAATCTGAGAGTTTTATAGAGAGGGCAATCACGATGGAAGGTCACACAAAATCTTCGGTGAGGAGAATTTGCCTCTACCCCCAATTTAAGGCCAATTTATTTCAAACTTTCTTACAAATTTTAATCAAATAGTAAGAATAGGGCATTTTCAGGATGAAATTAGTAAAATAAAACTTTTCATTATTTTTCTTCTCCACCTGGTTTTAAAGGAAGATTTTAAGCCATAGAACAAGCTTAATTGTCATTTCAGTTTGCTAGGGATGTTCCAGGTTCTGTTTTATTTTTAAAAACCTTACATGGAAAGTGTCTCTTTACATGTTGGAGAGTAACTGAAGCCATGAATCTTCTGTGTGTGTGTGTCTCTCTCAATCTAAATTAAATACCGTATGTTTTCAAATAAGAATGAATTGATTTGATTTCCAATTAGGGTTCAGATGAGAGTAGTATAGAATTCGTGTCATCTGAACTGGGCTTTGAGCAGGAGCAGATGTCCAGGCTGGAATGCGGTCCAGGCACGGGGGTGTAGGAGGAGGCAGTGAGGAGGAGATTCTTGTTCTTTTATGTCAAATCTTGCATCACCATGTCTTCTAAAATTTATTGTTACTGACGCTATTAAAGTGGACTTTTGAAAAACTAGAGTCTGGAAAGATATTTCTTTAAGATCTTGTGTTCATTTCTTATTATTTTAAATGAAATCTCATAACAGAAATACCAACATTAGCTAAAGCACATAGTACTTGGAATTAAAAACAAAAAGATCAGCGATGAATTTGGATACATTTAACAAATGTTAAAATGTATATTTTTCTGTCCACTGAGTTTTTGTGTCAGTCACTGTAATTAAAGAAGAATATGACCCTCACCAAAGCCTGGTTAGAGTTGACATTGGGAAGAAGGTTTGCAAAGGTGGTGTCAGATAAGGGGAGACTGCAGTGACTATGGCTGTGGCCCACAGACCTTTCTTCTTGGTTAGTAAATAAAAAGCTGGAGATTTTAATATATGGTGAACTTTCTTAGTTTATTTTTTTTGAACTAATGGGTGCAGTGTTTTCTTTTTCTGGATTATTTTTAAACTAAAATTTAGGTACAATATAGCCACTGAAAACTCAACATCTAAGGTAATTCACTTTAATGTTAAATATTTAGAAACACAGATGTAAGTCTTTGAGACAAATTATGGCGCTAATACATGGCAAGGCAGGTGGACGAAATAAAAATTCAGAACTGGACACATTTGAGAAGCTGTGAATACAGTGCACATCATACCCTCCATTTTCCCCCTCCCAAGTTGTTTCTACTCTTTATTATGCTGTTTCAGTTGTCTGGACCTAGAAAATGTGACTTGAGTATATTAGTCCTGTAAGGATTTGCATGTATCTTTGTCAAAGGCTAACTGAAGGAAGGGAAGTTTCTCTGAAATATTCTAATTAATCCAGCTCACCATAGTTTTTGTTCTAAAAATCCCATCAACTAAAATTTAGTTCTTATCTTAAGAAGGAAAAGAGCAGAGGTGTTCCTGAGGAAGAAAAGGGAGGAATTAGAATAAGAAGTGGATAGAGCCCAATGAAGGAACCAAAATAAGAAACTCCTGCATAAACATCACTCATCTCTCCGCTCTCCTTCCAACAACCCTTGACCTCTCCCTTCCTGGAGATATGAGCCGATCCTGCTGTCAGGAAACCCTTTCCTCTGCCAGAAAACCTGAAAACTTCTACTAAGTTGTTTTAAACTCAGCCAGCTTGTTAGTAAGTGTCTGCGTTCTGGCTGCCTTGCCTGCCATGCATAAGGAGCAGTCCCTAATGGCTGGTGAATGTGGGTTTTTCCACGTGCAAAATGTGCCTCTTGGTACTAAGTAAAGCAAAAGAGGCCCATTTTCTAAGGCTTTGCACTTGAAAATGTGTTTGGACAATCTCTTCCCAGATGTTCCTGTGCAGATGCATATTTCAGCCCTTCTTTCTCCTGATTAGCATGCAGCCAGAACACCTGTTTTGCTGCCTGGACGAATCCTATCAGAAATAAAGATACACCTGCACAATCGAATATTTGCACTGTATTTATAAACAGATCACTTAGTTTTGGGGTCAGTATCTTCCCATCCTCCTCAGGTTTATAGCTGTACCCCCTGAAATTATTTTGGTCCCATTTGATAGATTCTGATGAGCATATTTTAAAAACTGCATTTTAAGCAGGCTTGAAGTATTACATCTTCCATGGGGGTTACTAAGCACTTGTGGATGTACATTGGAGGGTAACTGTTTGAAAATGGAAGCACTTACTCCACTTTAACAAATGGGTAAGCCAGATACCATGCATAATATTCGTGAATGCTTAAAAGGATAGGAAGGTCGTGGTCTAAATGTTCACCTTTCTTTGAACATTTAAAAATAATTAAAACATTTATCATTTGAAAATTAAGTTTAAGCCTCTAACTAGATATATGAAATATATCTCTCAGATTAAGGTAAAAAAAAAATGCTTATGTTTTTAATTACATGCATAATTATTTTAAATGAAAATAAATGACATTATTTAAAGTATGACAGAGAGGCTGGGCGTGGTGGCTCACGCCTGCAATCCTATTGCTCTGGGAGGCTGAGGCAGGTGGACCACTTGAGCTCAGGAGTTCAAGACCAGCCTGAGCAAGAGTAAGACCCCCTATCTCTAAACATAGCTGGACATTGTGGTGGGCATCTGTAGTCCCAGCTACTTGGGAGGCAAGAGGATCTGTTGAGCCCAAGAGTTTGAGGTTGCTGTGAGCTATGACACCATTGCATTCTACCAAGGATGACAAAGTGAAACTCTGTCTCAACAAAAAAAAATATACAACAGAGGACAATGATAGGAAGATTTAAAATTGTATTGAAAATCATCTTTGAGAATGTATAACTTCTCTAACTAGACAGCCTGAGAAAAAATAGAAGAATCACTGTCTTTCAGTTCGATTTAACTGATAGGATTTGGGCAGCATCATTCGTTATTTGTGTTTGATATGCTTCTCAGAACTGAGTTTTTGAACTTTTAAAAGTTCCTCAAGTACTGCTTTCACTGGACACTTCCATGGATAAATTATATTCCTTTAAATTCTTCTTTTTTTTTTTTTTGAAACCAATTTACAGCTTTATTATGAAAGCTATAACCCAATTATAGCCCAAGTAGGGGAAAGGGGAGATGGAGGGGAGAGGAGGGGGGAGGATGGGTGGAGAGTAATTGGTGGGACCACAGCTATGGCGCATCTTACAAGGGTACATGTGAAATTTACTAAGTGTAGAATATAAATGTCTTAACACAATAACTAAGAAAATGCCGTTAAGACTATGTTAACAAGTTTGATATAAACATTTCAATTGTATATAAAACCAGCACATTGTACCCCATCATTACATTAATGTACGCAGCTATGATTTAATTTAAAAAAATTGGTATAGAGGGAGGGTACTTGGTGAGACCATACCTACGGTGCATCTTACAAGGGTACAACATGTGAAATTTACTAGGTGTAGAATATAAATGTCTTACACAATAACTAAGAAAATGTCGTGAAGACTATGTTAACAAGTTTGATGAAAACATTTCAAATTGTACATAAAATCAGCACATTGCACACCATGATTACATTAATGTACACAGCTATGATTTAATTTAAAAAAAAGAATTGGGATAAAGGGAGGGGAGGCTGGGTGGAGGGAGGGTAACTGGTGGGACCACACCTAGGGTGCATCTTATAGGGTACATGTGAAATTTACTGGGTGTAGAATATGCAATGTACTGGTTTTATGTACAATTCGAAATGTTTTCATCAATCTGGTTAACATATTCTTTATGGCATTTTCTTAGTGATTGTGTTAAGATATTACTTTAAATTCTTTACAGTTAAGAACATCAGAATTAAACTGTGTCTGTTTAGTAATAATTCTACATAAGCCAGATTCCAGTCCTTCATAACCAAAGTTGTGGATCCCTTAGCCCAAAGTAAGAAACAGAAACTCTCAAAAAAGGTATTTGGGTTGCTCGAGAGATCAAAAATATAGATTGGCCTTATATTTTTTCTTTAATCTGTCTAAATCAATTAGACATTTGAATTGTGGTATTGTATTTCCAGGAAGCTTCATTGCTTTCTATTATCCTCATGACAAAAATAAACAATTCCTTTTGAAATCATAAAGAAAAATGCCTCCCACTGAGTTGACATTGTATGCTATTATATGCAAGAACATATGTGTAATAAAAAATGAGAAATTATGGATCAAATAATGATGTTGGAGCCACTTACATAAACAATAGAGAACATTTTGGATGAGCTCCAAATATCATCATTATTGTTTAATTTCAGCCCCAGTTATGCATCTGCCTAGGCTAGTGTCAAAGATAATAATCTCACCAGATAGATATAAAATGCACAACTAAAATTACATAGCTCCATTATTCTGTTTACACATAGTACTAAACCACTCTTTTCCAGCTGACTGGCCCAATAGAGCATTTCTGTTCATTGAGCACCCTTGCAAATTCAGTGGGCTGATACCCACTTCCTTGTATATATTAGGTCACTTTCTGTCAACACAGAAGTAAAATAACTAGGAAGAGACATGAATATGTTTGCTCTCTAATGAATCTGTCCTTTAGATCTTGCTCTCTGCCTTTCACATACAATTATGGGCTTTTAAAGCAAAGGAAAGCCTTACGGGAAGTCACAAAATGCCAATTAAAAGAAATGGACAGAAGGTGAGCGCCAAATCATTCATTCTGAGAAAAAGAAGACAAAGGCAGCCGTACATTTCAGCGTTCTCCACTGACAGGTATTCTGCCAGTCAACACAGGAGAGCCCTCAGCTGGAAGGGAATTTGGAAAGTTACTCAGCCCAAGATTCAGACTTGAATTCAAAACTACTTATCAGAGGAAGTTTTCATGTATGACACTAGTAAAAAATAAATGAAAAGGGAGAAACTAGGGAAGGAAGGAAAGGAGAGAGGGAAGGAGGAAGGAAAGAAAGAAGGAAAGAAGGAAAGAAGGAAGGAAGGGAATATGATAGGCAGAAGATATTTTTGACATTTTTCTCCAAATGGGCATTAGAAAATAAAACATTTGGCCAATTTATGGCCAAAGCAAAGGTAAATCAGAAGACTAATTTGTTAGTGGAAAGAGATATTTTCTTTGTTAAGTTATGGATTGAAAGACAAACTTTTGTCATTTATTTTCTTTGAATGCCAGGCATTGCAGTCTAAGTAGAGCCGAGCAGGGTCTGCCTCTCCATCACTGACAGTTAATAATTAAATCAAACATTATATTCGGCAATAGAACATATGCATCAGCTTCTTTCAAATTGCATTTCCTTCCTGTTAGGTCCATTAGCGTAAGCCAGACTGCCTTTAGAAACCCCCTTATTGCTGCTGTCTTTCAGCACAGTTCCTGAAATGGATAATGTGGTACATATTATGGGCAATTACACAGAACTCCCCAGCGATAGGGTTTTAGAGTTACAGAATGAAACAGCTGGAACTACAGGGCTTAAGCTAATCAGATAAAAAAAAATAACCTGGACAAAGAAAAAAAAAAAAATAGAAAGCATAAAAGGTTCTATAAAACCATTGTTCTTAGAGAAAGTATCTGTACCTAGAAGAATCTCCAGGGCTCACACCGTTAAATTATCTAAATCTAAACATGTTATTTTTTAAAATGTTTCTTGCAAGTCTTTTATCTTTGTAGTGTAAAAGCACATAACAAACAGCTAGCAAATCTGATGTTTTGAAAACAATGGTATTTTTCTCCCCAGCTTTATCAGTGCAGTATTTCCATATTAGTAACACTGTGAGAAATGTAGTCTTCTTTTTTAAACTTTATTTCCACGAAAACATATATTACTAGAAGATGAGGTTACTATTTGCTAAATGAGCTACACACACATTTTCTTCTTGTTATGTTTACCTTTGGGTTGGGCGTATAGATCTCACACTACAGAGATTAAAAATTACATAATCTATCCATTTGGCTTGGGTACTGCATGAAAAATCAGCCGCAAACAAGAGCTATATGCCTAAAAGAAAAGTTTCCTATTCAAAGGCGAAAATATATATTCTGATTTCTCGTACAGATTTAGGAAAGAAAGTAATAATGGGTTTAGATGGCAAAAATGTTGCTTCGTTTGGTTGTAAGCAAAGTGCAGGTTTTAGCTTGCGCCAATGAAGTGTTTTGAAAATTTTCAGTAAAATTACTTTCTAACTTGAGGAATAATGGAGCTGTCTGCACAGTAACTACTGGGAAATGAAACAAAAGTGGTTGCAATTTCAAACTTTAAATATAGCTGCAGAACTATTTTCAAATTTGTTACTAAAGTATTCTACAAAAATCAGAAGATAGTAAAACCAGAATACGCGTATCTGTGCAGCCCTGGAAGGATTATTCTTTTTCTCTATAAAGAGAAGGATTACAGAGTCATAGCCAGATTTATATGGTTGCTTATGTACTTTCATAAGGCTTCAGTGGCTAATATTTATTTCAGTAACAGTACAATGGGAGCGGGAGGAAACGGGACATAAAGCACGCTGCCAGTTTGATAGCCTAACCGTCACTAGCTCCTACTTTTCTTACTAGCAAGGATTCTTTGTTGTTGTTAGTTTTTCCCCCCTTTCCAGGAAAAGCTTTATTATGACAGAGTGGAGGGAAAGGAAAAAAGAGATGTTAACAAGACAAAATGTCAAATGTCTATAACTAAGAAAATGCCATGAAGGCTACGTGGAACAGTTTGATGAGAATATTTCAGATTGTATATGAAACCAGCTCATTGTACACCTTGATTGCACTAATGTTCACAGCTATGGTTTAACAATTAAAAAAAAAAGAAAAAAAGTAATGTTCGCTTTCACAGTAAAGTCCTCATTTGTTTTTATTATTGAAGCTATTTTGGTGACTGTGTAATATAAGAAGTCAATATGTCCTTAATGTGCAAACCTATTGTTATGTAACAAAGTTCAGGAGATTTAATTGGAGGTTGTGCTCTTGTATGTCTCTGTTTTTTATAAGAAAGGACGATGAAATGGAGGGAGGAAAGACCTAAAAGATGGCAATCGTATTGGGCAGAGGGAGAGAAAAACTGGTTTAACTGGTATTTAAAGAAATCGGTCATTTCTTTTTTTATTTCTATTTATTTCCTCCCAAGGGGAGGAAAAAAACCTATTTTCTGTCTATTCATTTGCAATACAGAAAATTTTCAAAATGTCTTCCTATTAACTAAGTATGTTTTTTCTCAACATGGTTTAAATAATAATATCTAGCTCTATTAAATAATAGTTCTTAGAGCATAATTATGTTACCTACTGAACTAAGCACTTTAAAAATATTAACTGACTTAATCCTAATCACACTCTATTGTAGGCACCATTATTATCCCTATTTGCAGATAAAGAAACCAAGTCAGAGAAATCACCTAACTGCCCAGTTATAAAGTTTCATTAGATGGTGGAATTGAGATTTGAATCCAGTGCCCAAACTCAGGGTCTAGAACTTGAGCACTAAGTATTCTGATACATTGTTGTTGAAGATAGACTCAGCATAGATCTTTCCAGCATGCCAATTATTCAGATTGTGTCCAGGTGACTAAACAGCAAAGAAACTGACATCCATCCATATCTGAAAACACAAATCAGACTTCCGTGATATTATTACGGGCTGTAAAAGTATCACATTTAACTTAGATCTAATACCAAAGGAATAAAAAAAAAAAAAAGGACAGAGACCAAGTTGCTAATATCATGCTGCATTTAGTTTATTAATCTGCTAATTTAAAATACTTTGTCATTCTAACTGATATTCTTCAGAAGGCTTTAAACTCTTGGCTGGGATGGCCTTGAAAGCATCTGGAAAAATATATTCCAATAATCCAGTGAACATGAGATATAAAAAAAGCTGTCTGGTTATAAAGCAGCCTATCATGCATAATAAATTAACTCCACATTCAGATCTCTTAAAATGTATTATGTTTTGCTTGTTATAAAAAGTGTTAATCACATTTAGAAGTTGTGTGATTTTGTAAAATGAAAATATTAAAAAAACAGAAAAATATTTATATGATTTTGAGTTGGGTAAGCTTCTTCTAAGGGAGCCAAGACGCTCAGAATTCATAAGGAATGAGATAAACATTCTTGAATACATAACAGTTTTTAAATGTATGGCAAAGATACTATGAATTTAAAAAACAACACTCAGATTATCTACTAGGAAAACATTTGCCACCCATATGACATAGAAAGGGCAGATATATACGAGCAAATACAGGTACTTATTACATTGAGACTTATCTTAATGCATTATTTAAACTAGTATTTCTTAACGTATATATAAATCAGGATCATGTTAAAATGAAGACTGCATTTCAGCAGGGATTGGGCCTGAGATTTTGCATATCCAGCTAGAGTCATGTACTTTAGGTCTACGAATACAGCAGATAGCAAAATAAATTCAGGGAGCACTAACTTTATTACTCACCTGTTCTAACTTATATTTTGCTTTTTGGGGGGCAAAGCATAAAAAAAAAAGGCCACTGTAAATAAGAAAAAAAAATGCTTTAAACACATAATTTAAAAAACACATCTTCATTTGTATGTTATAGAACAATAATTCTAGACAAATTAAAGAGTTAAGCGTAAAAAAATGAAAGCATATGATATTAGGATCGGATGAAGTATATTATCTGATTTTAGGATTGTAAAGCCCAAAAGAAAAAAGAAAATAATTCAGGTTTCATAGATATGCTTCACTAAGAGAAAAAGAGAGGGGCAGATATACAGAGAGAGAGAGAGAGAGAGAGAGAGAGAGAGAGAGAAAACGTCTGTCTCAATAGTATTTCCCTGTTAAAAGTTTTAAATATGTTCATTTACAAATTGCATTTATTCTTCTAAAAATAGTCTGTTTATGTCATTGGCCAATTTTTTCCCATTAATTTTTGCATCATTTTCTTATTGATTAACACATTGTATTAATGGTATTCATCCTCTGTCAAGTGTACGGTAAATATTGCTTTTCTGTTCATATTTTGCCTTTTTATTTTGTTCTTAATGTTTTGACATTATTTTAGCATATCTCATAAAATATATATAAATAACCCCTCTATCAAGGAGGAAACATGAATGTGCAGGGAACATGAGAATGCTTAACAGGATTACTAATGAAAGACATAATTTAAAAATAAAATATTATTTTCTCCCATCAGGTCAGAAACAATTTCTAAATAATGCCAGTTTTCAGAGTTGGAGCAAACTCAGTTACAAGTTAATTAACTCTTACAGACTTCCAGTTGAAATGTAAATTTTCACAATATTTTTGAAAGGCAATTAAAGAAATTATATCAAGAACATTAAAAAAGTTCAGTCCCATAAACCTCTCTATTTAATATGCTCAGGACACTGTGTTAACCCCCAGGTTCACAAGTAAACATGACAGTGTCTGCCCTGATCACAGTTAGGGATCCACAGGAGAATGGACCCAAGTGCATGATCAAGCAGGTACAGCATCCATTAGTGGCAGAGTAAGTTATTAAAACAATCCTCTCATTAAGAAAAACTAAAAATTCTGGATGATGTATTATAAAAACATACTTACATACTTAATAGTGAGAAATAACTTGGTAAATACTTAGATCTAATAACAAGTGGAACCAAGATAGGTAAAAGAGTGTTGGGAGCCATACTTGTATGTCAGATGAATTTTCCATCTGGACTAAACTTGTGTGAAATTGAGATGGTAGTTTATAGCATTCAGCAAATTACCTTATTTCTTCTAGGTTGTTCAATTAATATGTGTAGAATTGTTTATAACATTCCCTGCTATTATTTTTTAATGTCTAAAGGGTTTATAATAAGACTCTCTTTTTCATTCCTTTTACTGGTAATACCTTTGTATCTTCTCTCATATTTTTTTTCGTTGCTCTAGAAGTTTATTACTTTACTAATCACTTTAAGGAACACATTTTTGGCTTCATTTATTTTCCTCTGTCAATAGCTTTCAATTTCTTTAGTTTATGGTCTTGTTTTAATTTTTTTTTTCTGTTTGCTTTGGATTAATTTTGTCCTTTTTTGTTGTTGTTGCTTGAGGTAAAAACATAGATGATTGATTTAAGATGATCTTTTTTTCTTCTTCAAAGATAAGGTCTCCCTTGGTCCTCCAGGCCAGAGTGCAGTGTCATGAACTTTGCTCCTAGGCTCACAGGATCCTTTTCTCTCAACCTCACAGGTTTCAAAGACTATGCTGCCATGCCTGGCTAAAAAAATTATTTGTAGAGGCGGGGGTCTCACTATGTTGTCCAGGCTGGTCTCAAACTCCCACATTGGCCTCTCAAAGTTCCTGGGACCACACATATGAACAATTCTACCCATCATTCCCTTTCTTCCTTTTTAAATACAAGCATTTAGAGGAATAAATTTCTTTCTAAGCACTGTTTTAGTTTCATGCTACGTATTTTGATATGTTTTATGTCCATTTTCATTCCACAATGTCCAGAATGTTCATTTCCAGGATTACCTAACGAATGCACTAAGGTTGGGATCATAGCAGATGTAGCCTTTTCATTGTGGCTTTTGTTCCTTGTGATATGGATTTAAGATTACTCCATGTCTTTTTTGAGATTTGATACTTCATTCTATATTTTAGCACTGAATCATGCCCATTGATTGTATGTGCTACAGTATATTTAACACTCCAGACACTGTAAGTACCTTGGTTGCTTCCAAGTTTTGACAATTACAAATAAAGCTTCCATGAACATCTGTGGGCAGGTTTTTGTGTAGATATAAGTTTTCAACTCATTTGGATAAATACTAATGAGTGATGTTGATGGACTATAAGGTAGAAGTATGTTTAGTTCTACAAGAACAATAGTTTCCAAAGTGGCAATGAATTGAAGTTCCTCTTACTCCACATACTCACCTCCATGTTAGTGTTTTGAATTTTTGTAATTTTAATAGGTGCAGAGAAATGTCTTGTTTAAATATGCAAGTTCCTGACAACATATTATGCTGAACATCTTTTTATTTGTTTATTTGTTATCAAGAGACAAGGTTGCATTCTTCACCCAGGCTGGAGTGTGGTGGTGCCATCATAACTCACTGCAATTTTGAATTCCTGGGCTGAAGACATTCTCCCACCTCAGCTTCCTGATAAGTAGAACTACAGCACATGGCATTAGACCCAGCCATTTAAAAATTTTTTGTATTGTTTTGTGGAGACAGGTTCTTAGAATGTCACCCAGGCTGGTCTTGAACTCCTGGCCTGGAGGCAGTTCTCCTATCTTGGCCTCCTAAAACTCTGGAAGTACAGGCATGAGCCACGGTGCCTAGTCTACTTATATTTTTTAGTTTCACAGAAGACTGCCTCTTTGACTCATGGCTTATTTAGCAACATATTGTCTAATTTCCAAGTGCATAAAAATTCTGTTTTTTTATATCTAGTTTGACTTCATTTTAGTCAGAGGGAATATTTTATACAATTTCAATTTCTTAAAATTTGTTGAGATTTATTTTATAACCTGTGATGTGGTCTACCTTGGTAGACCAAATGTCCCAAATTTGCTAGAAAAAGAATGCACTTTTTGCTATTCTAAGACAATGTGTTCTCTAAGTATTCATTAGGTCCCCATTGGTTAATGGTGTTGTTCAATCCTGTTATAAACTGGTTGATTTTATGTCCAGTGTTTCTAAGAATTCTGAAAAGGGAGTGTTCGACTCTTCAACTGTAGCTGTGGATTTGCCAGTTTATCCTTTCAATTTTGTCAGTTTTGCTTCATATATTTTCAAACTCTATTGTTGATGCCCACACGTGGAGGGTTATCACAGCTCCTCGGTGCATTGACCCTTTATGTGTCTGCTAATTTCCTTTTCTCTGAAGTCCACTCTATCTAATATTCATATAGCCACTGAATCTTCCTTTTGATTAGTGTTTGCAAGCATATCTTTATCCATGTTTTCACCTTTTAGAATTTCTTATATATGACAGAGACATGTTTTTATATCTGTTCTGCCAGTCTGTCTTTTAATTGTGTGATTAGACCATTTACATTTAATGGAATTATGAATGGTCAACAGGGTATTATCCTAAACTCTCTGCGGCTATAACTTCCAAGGGGAAAGGACAGGGGCACCACCTGTTAATGCAAAGTAGGAATGAAAATCAGGCTTTATCCACAGTGTTTGATGAGAAGGGGAAGCAGCACAGGTAACGTGTTCCTGGTGTCCACCTGTAATAGTTTTGTTCTGCTAGGCTGCCCTTTTCCCTGTTCTTTGGATAGAAAAATTATGCTTTCCAGCATGGGGGTCTTTTGTCTCTGACTTTGACCTTTTCTGATTTGGAGCTTTTCTAGAACCCAGGTCAAATTACATGGGTGTATTATTATCTGAATGTTTGTATCCCCTCTAATTTATATGCTTAAATCCCAATCTCCAGGATAATAATAACAAGAAGTGAGGCCTTCTGTGAGGTTATTAGCTGATGAGTACAGAGCTCTCATTAATGGAATCAGTGCCCTTACAGAGTAGACCCAAGGGAGCTCACCCACTACTTCCACCTCTGTGAAGACACAGAGAGAAGACGCCGTCTATGAGGAAGGGGGATGTTACCAGACACTGAATCTGCCAGCATCATTCTTAGACTTTTCAGCTCCAGAACTGCGAGAAACAAAGCCACCCAGTTTATGGCATTTTGCTATAACATCCCATTAAGTGAGGGTAGGGAATCTTAGGGCCACATGTGGTCTTCTGGATCCATGAGTGTAGCCTTTTGACTGAATCTGATTTTTACAGACAAATCCTTTTAATAAAGGGATTTGCTTTGTC
Organism: Loris lydekkerianus; assembly: GCA_963574355.1. Classification (NCBI taxonomy): domain Eukaryota; kingdom Metazoa; phylum Chordata; class Mammalia; order Primates; family Lorisidae; genus Loris; species Loris lydekkerianus. The sequence continues at coordinate 13,272 of CAUYPK010124150.1, read as the reverse complement.
AAGTTTGGATTTGATTGAGGGGGTGAACTTGGGAATCTGAAGGACCACATGTGTGTGGCCTGGAGGCTGCAGGTTTCCTGTTCCTTCAAAGTATTTTGCTTGAACATAGTCAAATAAACTTTAAATAAAGTTGATCTTTCTGAAGGAAACATCACATCCTTATTCCATTGTTCAGAACGTGAAATGTAGGCAGACCTGTCCACTGAAGTGAACATTAGCATCAAGGAAGTTCGGTTCTGGGGAAATTTTTTGTTTATTATTTTATCAAAACAAATGATCTTTAATAGTCAAGGAGCATATTTTGAATATAGAATTCACTGGACCATCTTTTTTATGTATTTTATGTTTAATTTAGCTTTCATTCCCAAATTGTTGGGGCAGTAACTCTGGTTGTGTAGATGTAGTGACCCCTTCCCCGGCCTAGCTCCAAGGTACCATCTTCATGGCAGAGGTTGAGTGTTCCACAAATGTTAGCAGCTACACTGAGTGCTTATTTTATCACTGTTTATACTTCTCTACCCTATTTCATATTCCAGTCTTTAATCTTCAACAAACGTATTGTTTTTCATGTTCTCTTAATTAACATATATGAAATGTCTCGTGTTCTGTAGTAGGCATAAGAGAGAAGAATAAAATCTGACTGCTTTACTTAGAAGATTATAATTTATTTAGTTATTTAGGTACCCATCATGAACTAGAAGAATATCATTATTTAAAAAAGAGAAATAAATATGTAAACAAGAGCTGCAGAGATAGGAGTTTGTGAAGAGTTTAGGGAAACGCAAAGCAGACGGCGTTGGAGTTGTAGGGAGATGATAATCGGAAAAGATTTCATAGTTCGGGAAAGAATATGGAAAAGTTCTAGGAGAAGGGACAGCCTGCCATTATTTGACTTTAAGTTTTCATTATTTTTTGTCTTCTGCTTGAGTCAGGGGAGACAGAGAAGAGAATGTTTCAGCACGGAGTGTGTCAAGGACACAGAGGCAATGAAAGTTCAGCTTAATTATGTGTTTGCAAGAAGGTATCATAGAGGTTTCTTAGATAAACATTACGTATCCTTCCCTGGATGTAGGTTGCTTGGTGGTACTGTTTCCGGGAGTGGGGGTGGGGGGGATTATTTAAGGCAAAGCAGAATGTAAAGAGAAAGAAGACAGAATCCATTTTGAACAAGCTTTTCTGAGCCATTTTAATGCACACACGTGGATGTGTCCTGCGTCCACTGTGCAAATATAGAGAGAGCTTGAGGGAGAAATAGTCTTAAGACGTGAAATCAGTGAGTCAGTATCACAAAATAACACAGGGGGCTGTGTAGAATGAAATCAGAAAAAGTCAAGGATGTCAGTTTGGAAAGTAACGTGGCTTACTGAAGATGGGAGTAAAAGGAGCCAGAAAGCAACAGAAGAGAGAGGTTGAACAGGCGGGGATAGAACCAGAGGCGGGGAGGTGAAGCGTTAAAGAAGGCAGGGACTGTCAGAAGGGTCAAGTGCAAGACCCAAGTAGGATGAGGACTGCCGAAACCCACTAACTAGTAGAAAGTGTAAATGAGGTGAGACTGGTTACTTGACCTGTGAGTCGGAAGTAAAACATGGGCACATTATCTATAGAACGTTGCATTAGGAATCTTGGCTAAGACAAAGGCAGAAAACAAGTTTATGGGCAAGTAGCCAGAAAGAAGGAACAGCTAGAAATCCAGGTGGCAGAATTGTTGATTGAGGAATAGTTTAGTGGAGACAAAAGCATATAAAGAATGATAGCCTTCAATGAGATCCTGTGAACTGCTGAAACCGAAAGAAAGAAAAAACTATCAGAGCTTATATGTTAAAATGAGGACCGCCTTTAAAAACATCTTTGAAATCTTATACAATTGTTACAATTTTGGCTCAGTTGCTTAAAGGGTATTAGAAATGTCCATCTCTTAAGTTTACCCTTAAAGACGAGAGGATTTACCACAGACGTGCACATACACGCGTCCAAGTTATCTTGTTTAAATATAGGAATGATATTTGGAAATTGCCCAAAGTTATTTTAAGTCGTGTGATGAACAAGGCAAGCTGGTAGATAATCCTTTGGTGTAAAACAATCTTTTCTGGAATAGATTTATTAACTGGCACAAAAAAATAAATTTGAAAAAGAGAGTCCCCAAATGTTTGTTGTTAACCAAATATTCACTAAGTTCATGGCCTTTTAATTCAATAATGCATTCATTCAACAAAAAAATGAGAGTCCACTGCAGGTCAGGAATTACATGAAAATATTTTGATAAACAGGTCTCAAGTGAGTCAGTTGTGATAAATTTGGACTAAACTAGAGTTATGTATCAGTACACGTTAACTTGATCTCGCACACATTTCTCTCACTGAAGGGCAAAATTTAGCTCATGTTTTTAACTTTTCCAAAGATTGTATTTGTATCAGATCTGAAGCATTTGGACATAACTCTCACTGACTTAATTTGCAATTATATGTACTAACAAAAGAATTTATCTGAATAGAGGAAGTTCTAAAATCACATAATGTACAGCTGAAGAAGTCTGGGTTCACTGAACTCAACATGGTTTATATATCTCATTAGAAGTTTGGAAACATTAACTACCCACATAGAAGAAGAGCTGGCATTAATATGCATGGGGAATTTTCCCATTGCTTCATTATGCTTATGATGATATTTCACTCTAGTTTATTTTTCTTTTTGAGACAAAGTCTTACTCTGTTGCCCTGGGTAGAGTGCGATGATGTCATAGCTCATAGCAATCTCATACTCTTGGGCTTAAGAGATAGTCTTGCCTCAGCCTCCCCAGTAGCTGGGACTACAGGTGCCTGCCACAATGCCTAGCTAGTTTTTTAATTTTTAGTAGAGATAGGGTCTCGCTCTCACTCAGGCTGGTCTTGAACTCCTGAACTCAAGCAATCCATTCACCTTGGCCTCCCAGAGTGCTGGGATTACAGGAGTATGCTACCAATCCCCGGCCCCTATTTCACACTATTTCGTGCATCAACTTTATTGTTTGTTTGTTTTGTTTTGTTGCAGTTTTTGGCTGGGGCCAGGTTTGAACCTGCCACTGCTAGTATATGGGGCCCGCACTCTACTCCTTGAGCCACAGGCAGCGTCAATTTTTACATCAGTGTCTCCAAGTGTGGTCAGGTGCTTAATTTGCATTCTTCATGAGCTTTCCAGGTGATATCTATGTAGTGTCAAATGTGAGAATCACTGCTAAAAGAGTTTGAAGTTGCTGGGCAAGTGTTAAGAAAAAAAAAAAAATCCTTCAAAGCCACTAGAGACTATATATTTTGATACTGAAGAACTGCACCCAGGTGGTCAGATATGGCATCTGGGCAAGCAGGCAGCACAGTGTGTTGCAAAGAATATTGGTTTTGAATCAAGCAGACTTACGTTGAACCCATGTCCACTTCTTTCTGGCTTGTATGCTTAAGAATAATGATTTAGCTTCTGGGATCCTTAGTTTTCTCCTCTGTCATCACTCCTTCCTAAATTTATTGAGAAAATTAAATGGGAATCGAAGTATAGTTAGTATCTTTCTTCGTTCCATCTCTTTATTGAACCTGTATTCTTTTCCTATCCAGTCTCCATTCCAGACATGCAATCTCAAATACCAGGTCCATGGGTCATATAAATGACACAAGCAGTCAGGGAAAGTCCACAGAAATCTTAGAGACTGTAGTAGAAAGAAAAATATGTACTCCACCTAAGGAGATTCAAATAAAAATAAATACCAAAAATACATAAAATTAAAGAAATCACTGTGGATCAAGCAAAACTCATCTGCTAGTCAAATCAGATATGGGACCATTTCCATCCTCTGCCTTCAACTGGTAAACTCAGACCCTTTTCATAAACCAAATGTCTTTGATGGCAATGCCTATTCTTAGTCATCTTAATAAGCTTCTTCTCCAACTTCCTGAACTAAGTAGTTAAACTTTAACTAGATAACCATGGATTTATATTCCTCAGATGTACACAAGAACAGGCCCAAGTTTGTTTGACTGCACTTTTTTCTTTATATAAAGATACTCTGAATTTTGGGACCTCTCAGTTTTTCATTTATCTCTGACTTCCCACCTGCTGGAGGGTGGAGAATGGAGGAGACCCAATAAAGGATGAGGGCGTATTAGACCCTCCCCTTGTCCTAGATTGGGGGAACTTACTTTGTTGTTTTCCAGAATCCAAAGCAAAAGCATTTTAGAGGAACCCTGATATCAATAGGAAACAGGAAAAGATGACATTTAATGACATCATATAAACCAGAGTTTTAAACCCAACTTCATAACTAAGCTTCACATCCTTCAGTCAACTATTTACTCTCTCTTAGCTTCAGTTCCACATCTGCAGAACTGACACAATCATGCCTTGTGGCACCATTTTGAGGACTAAATGAGATAATGCGTATAAACACTTTTATCTGCAAAAAGTTTATCCTTGCCTTTTGAAGTCTTGCTTGGTATTTGGACGATGTATTTGCACATTAGGTTGGAGATGACTAACCAAATCTAAACTAAAGCAAAGCAAAGGAGCAAAATTAAGGAGATAGCCAAGTTCTTCTATTTTTTTTTTTTTTTTTGAGACGGAGTGTCACTCTGTTGCTTCAGGCTAGAGTGCCATTATCATAGCAACCTTCGACTCCTGAGCTCAAGTGATCCTCTTGCCTCTGCCTCCCAAGTAGCTGGGAATACAGGCACCATCATGCCTGGATAATTTTTCTACCTGGGGTCCTGCTCTTGCTCAGGCTGGTCTCCAACTCCTGAGCTCAAGCAATCCTCCCACCTTGGCCTCCCAGAGTGTTATGTATTGCAGGCATGAGCCACCAGGCTCAGTCAACACAACCAACTTCTGATGGCGAGAGGATTAGGTGTGTAGAAAGTTAGAAAAGAGTTAAAATGGAAAAGCTTGAGAAATGTTCTTGGAGGAAGAAGAGCAGTTTTTACAGGAATCTTGAGACAATGATAGAGTTCATATGTCTAGGAAAACATCCTAGGAGTTAGGGTCAAATGTAGCTGACTAGTACCCTAAATCGGTCCACGTATGTAATTCAGATCCCAAACCTTATTCCTCATGGCATCAGCCTACAGACCAGTCAGCCAGGCTGCTTGGGCGTCCAGTGTGCTTCTGGTCATAGGCTCTCCTCCTGTGCCAAGGTAACTGTCTAAGTAGAATGATTTAAGCTTCCTGACATCTATTTTTTTTTTTTTTTTTTTTTTTTTTTTTAATCTGCATTTGCTTCTGTGCCTTCCTGCCAGCAACCCTGGGAGCTCCTCCTAGTGTATCTGTCCTTTAAGAAACCTGACTTGATTTTTTTTCTTCTGATGATAAGCTATTGTCCCAGGCCCTTTACACTGCCCCGGGGCCTATTTTCTTCAGCTTATATACACACCTGTTAATTAAGATGCAAGTGATACCATTCAATTTATACATTTCTACTCCTGACTTGGGTCAGCAAATTCTTTCAAGTGGATAGATCAACCCTGCCCAAGCCAACGTCTAATATTTGAGTCTTTTAATTCTAATACTTTCCACATCTACTCAGTTTATCTCATAAATTACTTCCTTTCCCCCATTCTGAAGCAGCTGTGAATACTCTTATGGAAAGCCATTCAGAGAAATTTATGGCGGTCTCCTTTTACCTTCTAATCCTAATTCTTTAATTCTAGGTCAACTTTAATTCTTAGTCAGATCCAATCTGACTAAGTTTTCAAATTATCTTTCCTACATATTTTGAAACATGTCAACAAGATCAAACATTACTTAAAACAATGTAATTTTCCTCCCAACCCATGCTAATTATACTTCTTTGGCTTTTCCTCCTTGAAATATGAAAAGCAAATCTAATTCTTGAGAACAAGAATCAAATATATATAGCAGGTAATGGATACAATTTATTACTTGAGAAGTATGGAAAATTACAGTGCTGCGTAATACAATAATACAAATAATGGCTTGCTCAGCCCCATGGAGGTAGAAAAATCTAAAGTTAGCACCTACTTTGTAAGAAGTCAAATTTCTAAATTCCCAGATAAATCAGGGAGAAATAATTAGGAGACAAAAGATTAACTTAATTTAGTATTTATCAGAATTTCTTAAAACATTAACCTCGTAACTGAATGTAGAGCATGGCTTTGGTTTCCAAATGTCAATGTGTATATATATATATATGTATATATATATACACATATTTAAAAATAAAGCAGCAAAATGACAATTGTATAAACAACGCAATTCACCTAAAACATCAAATAAACCACAAATGGAACTGGAATATCAGACACACAACTAAACTTCAAATCTATCAGTAGATTATACCAACTTCCTAGTCACACTGAATCATCCACCTTCAGAACAGGGATAATTACTTAATGTTTTCATCTTTTTTGGATTGTCTCCTGGTTCTTCATAATAGGTGAAAAAAGGCACACACTCAATTCTGTTTGCTTGTTCATTTTTGTGCAGGCTCCTGGCTGAGGATTTGCTAAAAGGTATTATTTTGGGATAGAAAAAACGTGAAAGTAAGTAGAAACAGCTAGTGGCATATATTTATGTAACAAATTTTGAAAGAGTAAACTTAACTTTATATATATGTGTGCATTAACTATTTAAATTTTGATCTTGCTACCATATAATTAAATCATCTTTGCTATAATTTTACTACAGGACAAATTTCATCCACCAAAAAAATCTCGCAATATACACAAATGGTTTAGAGTTCTTCCTAATGCATTTATGAAAAGAAGAAATGTTCATTATCTGATGAGGAATATTTGTGGTAATTTTAAAATGATCAGATTGTTAAATTAAGGTTGTGATTGATACACATTTGCTTTTAGTAAATTAATCATAAGTAAACATTTTATCTTCTCATTTTTGTATTCTGATTTTATTATGTAAATATACGATAAATCTTTAGACAAGAATTGTAAGAAGGAGCTTTGTTATCATATTGATGCCGAAATGCGGATTCGTGTTCTGCAATAATAACACCCTGAAAATTAATTAGGATTAACATAATTTTCCAGGCCATCAAGCAAGTATGTATAATTTATGTGTGTTTTTAGTTCATCATATATAGATTTTGTGCACTAATGACTTCATATTTTCCATAGACTTTGTTAGTTTTTAAAATGTTTGTATTACAGACACAACCTCAAAAGCAATCACAGCATCAACAAAAATAAGCAAGTAGGACTTGATCAAATTAAAAAACCTTCTGCACAGCCAAGGAACGATCAATAGAGTAAATAGACCACAGAATGGGAGAAAATATTCACATGCTATACATCTGATAAAGGGCTGATAACAAGAATCGACAAAGAACTCAAGCAAATCAGCAGAAAAAATATCAAACCACCCCATTAAAAAGTGAATAGAAACTTTTCAAAGGAAGATATTCTAATGGCCAACAAACACATGAAAAAAAAAAAATGCCCAACATCTCTAATGATTAGGGAAATGCAAATTAAAACCACAATCAGATGTCACCTAACACCAGTGAGAATAGCTTTCATTAAATAAATAAATAAATAAATAAATAAATCCCAAAGCAAGAAGCACTGGCATGGACCTGGAGAGAAAGAAACAGTTACGCACTGTTGGAGGGACTGCAAACTAGTATAGTATCTGTGGAAAGTTGTAAGGAGATACTTCAAAGAACTTCAAGTGGACCTACCTTTTGACCAGCAATCTCACTGCTGGGTATATAATCAAAGGAAAAGAGGTCGTTTTATAAAAAGGACACCTACCCTTGTATGTTTACAGCAGCACAGTTGAGAACTGCAAAGACATGGGAAGAACCCAAGTGCCCACCAGTACATGAATGTGTTGATCAAATGTGGTATACGTGTCCTTTGGAGTACTACTCAGACATCACCTGGCGATCTAGTATCTTTTTCAACAACCTGGATGGAACTGAATATTCTCAGTGAAACATCATAAGAATGGAGAAATAAACACATGTACTCAGTACTGAACTGGAACTCATTGCTCAATACTTAAGTGCACATTGGAAAGTAAATCTCAGTGAAAATCCATCTGGGAGGAGGGGATAGATAAATTCACATCTATAGGGCAGAGTTCACGCTATCTGGGTGAAGGGCATACTTACAACTTTGAAACAATCTGTACAAAAACAAAGTATGTAAACAAAATGCGTACTCCCCAATATTCTGAAACTAAAAAAAAAATATTTTAAACGAAATTAGCCCAGTTTCATTCACAAAATGTCTGTACCTGAAGGCCTAATACAGTCTTATCAATGATAAAAAATGATGTGCATTATTGCTGTCAAAAAGTATGACACTGTATTAGATGCTCTTGGTAATTTTGGAATCTTCCTCCTTTCCAGGAGCATGTAGTTAGATGAGTTTGAGCATTCTTTATACACTGTGTCTCAGGACAGACTAAACAAACAAAGGATTACATTCTTTACATTTACACAATTGATTTCTCATCAGTAAATTTCTGAGGGAGATAATATTTCATGCTTATCTCACAGACGATTAGCTGGGACTCAGACCCCTTAAGCGAGTCTCACAGCTAGCAAATTGAAAAGTTTGAGCTTGGATTCAGATCTTTCATAGTGAAGTTTATAGCACTGACTCCTTCATTTCCCTACCCACAGGCTCTGCTGTGAGTTTTATGTGTAGATTTATTTGTTCCAGATATTACTTGGACCAATTAAGATATTGAGTAAATCCATTCTGGTGGAACATGAATGGCAGAGAACATACCTACTGCCAAACTCAAACACAAGTGTGAATCTGTTTATATGATGATAAATATTTATACAACTAAACTTTTAAAAATATTTTGAAAATATTATCAATTTCTATGGAATTCAGGGAACATTTTTTGAGATCCTACAATGGGCTAAAGACACTAAAATAAATAAATAAATGCATCCAGACACACACATACAGGGTGTAATTTAAAATTACACACTATTTTAAACTTCATATGAACTTCACGGCTACCCTGTGTGTATATATATAGAGATAGATATATAATATCAGTATCTCCTATAGAGGTCGATCTTTAGATTCTAGGTTAATGTAAGGGTACATATTATTGGGTTACATTGCTGGCATTTCTAAGGTAAAGTTTGAGTTGTAGTTGAGTCCTTCATCCAAGAAGTCCTTCATCGTTTTAAAAAACTTTTCAGTAAAGATACATGGACAGCCAATAAGCACATAGAAAAGTATTTGATTATTTTAGTTGTCATAAAAAATGGAAATTAAAACCATAATGATATACACATCACACTCCTTGGCATTGTCTAAGCACTAGAAATATTGGTGAGATCAACATAAACTCTTACATATTCAAACATTTTGGAAAATTATTTGGCAGGTTTTCTTTTCAAAGTTAACTACATAACTTCTCTCTGAGTCAAGAATTCTACTCCTAAGGTTTTACCTAGGAGAAATAAAAACGAATGTTCACAAAAAAGATGTTATACAAGAGTTTTTTTTTTTTTTTAACCATTTTTATTTATAGTAAGCCAAATTGATAAATAATCCAGATGTCCATTACGATGAGTATATTCATGAAATGTAATATTGCACAACTATAAAAATTAAATCTTGATAGTATTTAATGACTTTTTTTTTTAATTTCAGATTACTGTGAGGGTACACATGATTAGGTTATGTTGTTTGTGTTAGTTAGGTGAAGTTCAAGTTGTAGTTGTGCCCTTCACCCAGGGGCTGTGCTGTGTGCCCTGACCTTATGCCCATTAGGTGAGAGCTTACCAAGCCCCCTCTCTCCTGCTGCTCCTTTTTCTTTCCTCCCCTCTCTCCGTCACTGATGGGAAACTAATAGACATTCAATAACATTTAACAAATCTCACAGATTGAGATTTGAATTAAAGAATCTGGGTAGAAAGGACAATATACTCTCTGACTCCAATAGATGAAGATCAAAAGAGACAAAACTAACAGACAGGGATAGAAAAGTGATGGTGACAGGGTCAGTATAAAGGGATGGTATGAGCATGGGAGACCTTTCTCATGATGGAAATGGCCTCTATCTTGATTTGCGTGTTGGTTACTTGGGTAAATACATTTGTCAAAATGCCTTGAATTGGTCACGGAAGAGCCACGCATGTCACTCTATAGAAGTTGTACTCAATTTTAAAAAAGTAATCTTGTGGTACATTCCTTTGTAATGAAAACAACCTCCTTATAATAAACTTCCACTTTTTTGAATATTAATAATCAATTTTAAACTATGATGTTTGCTAACTGTGAGGAATACCAATCAGCGTGGCTTTTCAGGCTCTCTATGCCTTGGTGTTTGGTTTCAGAATATGTTTTCTTCCTTCATTTATATATTCATTCATATACTTACTTTTACAAATGAGAAATAACCTATCCCCACAGGGACATTATCATTTTTCCAGGCAATGAATAACAATGTGTGTCAAAAACTAGTGTTGGCTGTAAGCTATGATTTCTAACAACTGCTTTGAAATATTAAACTGTTATTTGTGGACGTTTCCTAGGTGTGACTTGAGACCCTTGTGTTCAACTGCTGCAATGTGAGTGGGTTGTTTGGACAAGCGCACGGCTCCTGAGCCCTACATGAGTGTGAACACACAGGTTCCATCATCCATGGAGGTGAAGCCCGCTTTCCTGCCTGGGTCCACAGAACACTGTGCAGGTGACTTAAGAGGGCCTCCTCCCCTCTCTTTGTGAGGAGGGTTGTGCTTGTTTCCCGGAATGTTCAATGCAGGGGCTCTGTGCAGAGCCTGCCAGCAGCACTGCAGTTGGCTGTGCCAATCGTGTTGGTGTTTTATGGCTCTGTTCATCTTTAATGATCTGTAGCCTCTCACCGTGCAAGCTTCTGAATCTTGGCTCCCTCCCAGCTGCTCTATTGATCTGAAATTTGGCCAGCAAGCAAAATCTTTTGTTTGTTTTTAGGATTATTTTTATTATCTGGCTCCAGACAGGGAGCACAGAATGGGGTGGAGACTTCACAGAAATGAGGACATCCACTCCTCTGGTAGGACTCCTGAGGGCCTGAGACCAGTCCTCTGGTGCTATAAAGGAACACTGTTGAAAGCTGTAAAGAGAATTCACATTTGCATTGTATTGAAGGCAACAACAGCTTGTCAGGCCCCCATCTGTCAGAGCAGAAGGTATTTTGCAGTTCAGAGAGTCAGGGCTCTAGGGCACCCCTTTCCAGCATGATCTACTGCAAAACAAGAGAGGCCTAGATTTAAACATAAGTGGAAAAGTATCTCCCTATCTTTTTAGAAGTGGAAACCCAAGTCTTGATTTATTCTGCTCTCTAGAGTTTTAAACTTCTCTAAACTCAAAACTGGATTTGCAAAACGAGGTGTCCTAGTACTCTGGCATCTTGAAATGTCAAGAGTGATTTCTCAAAAAAAAAAAAAAAAAAAAAAGTTTTGTTGTCAGATATTAGGGGAGAAGAGCTACATGTAATATTCAGTTCTTAAAGATTCATGATTCATATTAACACAGAAGCAAAGATACTTTGGCGGGGGGGGGGGGACAATAAAACAAAACTGTTTCCTTTCATTAAACAAACATTTTCCAAATTTCTTGACCATGAGGCTCCTGTTAACAGAGGCTTTGTGAAATATAACTAAGATTGGAATAGTAGATTTTCCCATGCAAAATCTTTCATAGGAGGCATTGAATGAAATATGCATTAAGGTATAAATGATTAATAGCATGCCTTTTTTGGGAGCAGATTTTGATGGACAGAATGTATGGGGATAAGTGTATGTGTGAGTTTCTGGGTATGTGCAGGTGTTAGAGAACTTTTGCTGTCCAAAAATTCCCTTCCCTCTTCAGTAGTTGTAAGTTGTATATGGGATCCAGCAGCCTCCCAAGGACTTACACTTTACATCTTCTCTTACAACTGGGTATGGTCAAATGATCAATATTTGCCATTAGAATATGTGCAGAATTTACGTGTGAAACTTCTAGCTGAGGCCTCTGCCACAGGTCACAGATGATGACAAGGCTCTCGGGTAATACAGAGTCACACTATAGGGCAAGTTTAGTTTTTAAGGCAGCATCTGAGGCATAAAGAGGAGCCAAAACCTGCTACATGAATGAGAAATAACCTTTTCATATATCTGGCTGTATTTTAGAATCCATTTCTTACAATACTTCAGTCTTATCTCATTAATACTTTGGGATGGAACTGAAGACCATTCTCCTAAGTGAAGTACCACAAGAATGGAAAAACAAACACCACCTGTGCTCGATATTAAATTGCGGCTAGCTGGTCCACACTTAGATGCATGTCTGGAAGAAAAACTCCACCGAAATCAAGTAGGTGGGAGGAAGTGGTGGTTAAGTTCACACTCAACAGGCAAAATGCGTGCTTACGAAGCAAATTATGAAACCAAACTTTGACTTACGAAGCAAATTATGAAACCAAAACATGTGTACCCTAGCAATGTTCTGAAATTTAAATAAATATTAAAGGTAGATTAAAAGAAAAAATACTCTATTGGGAGGGTGATAGTGAATAATACCTTTGGGGAAGGCACTTCAGAATGAATGAGAATCTCTTAAAAGCATAAGTCGCCTGGAAGAGTTAATCATGAAGTATCTCCAAAGAGAATAGCTGGGACTGATGGTCCTGTGTTTACTCTATCTGAATCACTCTATCTGAATCACTAAGGGCACCCGCACTGAACATGGACAAATCCAGTTTCAACATTTGAGTCTGTCCGTTACCAGCTTTGTGTCTCTCCCAACTTGGCCAAGACTTAGTTTTCACATGATAAAAATAGGTAATGATTTTCAATTTATACAAGCATTTTGAGAATTAAATAAGAAGATAAATACAGTATGTAGCACAATGTCTAGCCAGGGACATACATGAAAAGCAATAGTCCTCATTATTAGTCACAAATATTTTCTGTGTACTCTTACCTTCTTCAGTATGAGGCATTATCATGTGATCTTCTAGGCAAAAGGTTTAAGAGCCAATGCACAATTTTCCCACCCTCACTTTCCTACCTCAGTTAACTGCAGAGCATGGAGGTGGATTCCCATTCGGCCTGGTCCTTGATGGAAGACAACTGAAACAAGGTCCCCAGTTGGCCTGCATCGAACACATGGCATGAACCAAAAATAAATCACCTCCTGCTTTGTTTTTATTGCTGAGTAATGTTTTGGCTATTCGAGGTTTTTTCTGATTCCATATAAAACGAAGTATGATTTTTTTCAAGATCTTTAAAGTATGACAATGGAGCTTTAATAGGTATTGCATTAAAATTATATATTG
>CAUYPK010124149.1:0-13026 GCA_963574355.1 Loris lydekkerianus | reverse complement strand
TAGGATCGAATGGAAGGTCTATTTTTAGGTCTCTAAGTATTCTCCAAACTTCCTTCCAGAAGAAATGTATTAGTGTGCATTCCCACCAGCAATGTAGAAGTGTGGCCTTTTCTCCACATCCATGCCAACATCTCTGGTTTTGGGATTTTGTTATGTGGGCTACTCTTACTGGTGTTAGGTGATATCTCAAAGTAGTTTTGATTTTCATTTCTCTGATGATTGAGCTTTTTTTCATGTGTTTGTAAATCGTGCGTCTCTCTTCTTTAGAGAAGTTTCTCTTCAAGACCCTTGCCCACCCTGAAATGAGATCACGTGTTCTTTTCTTGCTGAAACGTTTGAGTTCTCCATGGATTTTGGTATTAGACCTTTATCGGAGGGATAACCTGCAAATATTTTCTCCCATTCTGAGGGATGTCTCCTTGCTTTATTTACTATGTTCTTGGCTGTGCAGAAGCTTTTTAATTTCTCAGGTCCCACTAGTGTATTTTTGATACTACTTCAATTGCCTGGGGAGCCCTCCTAAAAAATATTCACACAGGCTGATTCCTTCAAGAGTTTTCCCTGCACGTTCTTCAAGTATTTTTATAGCTTCATGTTGTAGTTTAAACATTTTATCCAGTGAGAGTCTATCTTAATGGTGAAAGGTGTGGGTGCAGTTTCAATCTTCTACAGGTTGCCAGCCAGTTCACCCAGAACCATTTCTTAAATAGGAAATCTTTTTCCCACTGGATGTTTTTAATTGGCTTGTCAAAGATCAAATAACAGTAAGCAGCTGGATTCATCTCTTAGTTCTCTATTCTGTTCCAGATATCTACCTCTCTGTTTTTGTGCCAATACTATGCTGCTTTGATCACTATTGATTTATAGTACAGTCTGAGGTCTGGTAGCGTGATACCTCTTGCTGTGTTTTTATTGCTGAGTAATGTTTTGGCTATTTGAGGTTTTTTTTTCTGATTCCATATAAAACGAAGTATCATTTTTTCAAGATCTTTAAAATATGACAATGACGCTTTAATAGGAATTGCATTAAAATTATATATTGCTTTTGGTAGTATAGAAATTTTAACAATGTTGATTCTTCCCAGCCATGAGCACGGTTTTTCCATTTGTTAACAATTTAAGCTATTTCTTTTCTTAAAGTTGCATAGTTATCTTTGTAGAGATCTTTCACGTCCTTTGTTAGGTATGCTCCCAAATATTTCATCTTCTTTGGCACTACTGTGAAATAAATAGCGTCCTTGACTTTTTTTCAGCTTGGTTATTGTTGGTACATATTAAGGCTCCAGATTTATGAGTGTTGAATTTGTAGCCTGAGACATTGCTGTATTCCTTGATAACTTCTAAGAGTTTTGTGGTAGAATCCTTAGTGTTTTCCAGATATACGATCATATCATCTGCGAAGAGTGAAAGTTTGATCTCTTCTGACCCTATGTGGATACTCTTGATCACCTTTTCTTCCCTAATTGCAATGGCTAAAACTTCCACTACAATGTTAAAGAGCAATGGAGACAATGGGCAACCTTGCCTGGTTCCTGATCTAAGTGGAAATGATTTAAATTTAACTCCATTCAATACAATATTGGCTGTGGGTTTGCTGTAGATGGCCTCTATTAGTTTAAGAAATGTCCCTTTTATATCAATTTTCTTAAGTGTTCTGATCATGAAGGGATGCTAGAGTAGATATTATCAAAAGCTTTTTCTGCATCAATTCAAAGAATCATATGGTCCTTATTTTTTAATTTGTTTATGTACTGAATTACATTTGTAGATTTATGTATATTGACCCAGCCTTGAGACCCTGGGATAAATCTAACTTAGTCGTGGTGTATACTTTTTTTGATGTGTTCTTGCATTCTGTTTGTTAGGATGTTATTGAGTATTTTAGCATCAATATTCATTAGTGATATGGGTCTATAATTTTCTTTTCTTGTTGGGTCTTTCCCTGGTTTGGGGATCAATGTGATGTTTGCTTTGTAGAATGTTGGGTAATTTTCCTTCTTTTTATATATTTTGAAAGAGGTTTAGCAATACAGGTACTAGTTTTTCTTTAAAGGTTTGTTAGAATTCTGATGTAAAGCCATCTGGTCCTGGGCTTTTGTTTTTAGGGAGATTTTGTATTGTTGATGCTATTTCAGAACTTGATTTAGGCCTGTTCAACATTTCAACTTCATTCTGGGTAAGTCTTGGTAGGTGGCGTACTTCCAATTATTGGTCGATTTCTTTCAGATTTTCATATTTGTGATAATACAGTTTCTTGTAGTATTCAGTAAGTATTTTTTGCATTTCAGAGGGGGTCTGTTGTTATTTCATCATTACCATTTCTGATTGATGAAATTAGAAATTTTAGTCTTTTTTTCCTGGTTAGGTTGGCCAAAGGTTTATCTATTTTATTGATATTTTCAAAAAACCAACTTTTGGATTTATTGATCTGTGGTATAATTCTTTTGTTTTCAATTTCATTTAATTCTGCTGTGAATTTGGTTCTTTCTTTTGTTTTGCTTGGTTTGGGATTGGAATTTTCTTCCTTCTCCAGTTGGTTGTGATGTCACATTAAGTTATTAACTTCCTCTCTCTCCATTTTCTTGAGGAAGACTTGCAGTGCTAAAAATTTCCCTCTTAGAATTGTCTTTGCAGTATCGCAGGGGTTCTGATAATTCGTATCTTCATTGTTGTTTTGTTTTAAAAATTTGGTGATTTCCTCCTGTATCTCGTCTATAACCCATCTATCCTTCAGCATAAGGTTATTTAGCTTCCATTTTTTTATGGTTATGCAGATTCCTGTTGTTATTGAGTTCAACTTTTATTCCATGATGGTCTGAGAATATGCATGGAATAATTTCTATTTTCTTAAATTTGCTGAGGGTAGATTTGTCGGCCAGTATGTGGTTGATTTTGGAGTATATTCTGTGGGCTGATGAGAAGAATGTGTACTCAGTTTTGTTGAAATGAAATGTTCTATAGATGTCTGTTACGTCTAGATGTTGAATGTTTAAGTTTAAATTTAAAATTTCTTTGCTTAGCTTCTTTTTAGAGTTCTATCCAGCACTGCTAAAGGGGTGTTAAAATTGCCAACTACTATGGAACTGGTGGAAATGAAGTTGCTCATGTCTGTTAGAGTTTCTCTTATAAATTGTGGTGCATTCTGGTTGGGTTCATAAATATTAATAATTGAAATCTTATCATATTGTGTATTACCTTTAACAAATATAAAGTGTCCTTCCTTATCCTTCCTTATTTTGGTTGGTTTAAAGACTATTGCATCTGCGAATAGGATTGCAACACCTGCTTTTTTTCTGCTTTCCATTTTCCTGGAATATAGATGACCATGTCTTCACCTTGAGTCTGTATTTTCTTTTAATGTAAAATGAAATTCTTTTATTCAGCACATATATGGCTTCAGTTTTTGCATCCAGTTAGCCAGCCTGTGCCTCTTTAGAGGACAATTTAAACCATTCATATTAATGAGATTACTGATTAGCCTTTGGAGAGTTCGGTGGACATTTTTAATCCTTTTGCAACTGTGGAAGTTGGAATTTGATCAAAATGTTCTAGGTGGGTTTATTTTTGTGGTGGAGCATTATGCTGGTCTTTATTCACTTTAGGTCTGAGAATATCCTGGAGAGCTGGTTTAGTTGTGGCAAATTTCTTCAACATGTAATTGTCATTAAAGTATTTAATTTCTCCATCATAAATGAAACTCAGATTAGCTTGGTATAGAATCCTGAATTGAAAGTCATTTTGTTTTAGGAGATTAAAAGTCGATGACCATCCTCTTCTAGCTTGAAAGGTTTCAGCAGAGAGATCTGCAGTTATTCTAATATTCTTACCCTTGTAGCTGATGGTTTTCTTTCATCTGGCTGCTTTCAGAATTTTCTCTTTCATATTAATTTTAGTGAAATTAATTATGATGTGTCTGGGGTATGTCTTTTTTGGGTTTAGTCATGCTGGAATTCTGAAACTGTCTGCTATCTGAATTACAGAATTTCTTGGCATGTCTGGAAAGTTCTCCTTCATAATCTCATGGAGAAGGTACTCTGTGCCTTGTGAAGCCACTTCATCGCTTTCGGGGATCCCTATAAGACGAATATTGGTTTTCTTCTAATTATCCCAGAGCTCTCTGAGAGTGATCTGTTTTTTTCCCCATTTCTCTTCCTCTTTGATAGTTTGGGAGCGTTCAAAAGCTTTGTCTTCAATGTCAGAAATCCTTTCTTCTGCTTGCTCCATTCTGCTACTGAGGGATTCTACTGTGTTTCTCAGATCTTTGAGGGATGCAACTTCTTGTCTCACTGTGTCAAAATCTTTGGTCATTTTATCTTTGATTTCATTTATATCTTGAGATATCTCTTGGGTTACCGCTTGGAATTCTAATGCAATCTTGCTATCCAGATTCTAAATTCGATTTCTGAGATCTCAGCTATTTGTTTGTGCATGGGATATTGTGCTGTGTCTGCCACATTATTCCTTGGGGGAGTTGATCTACTCTGATTATTCATATTGCTAGAGTTTTTCCTTTGATTGTGTCTTATGATTGTTTTTCACCATTGCCTCTGGCCATCCTCAGAGTTGGGTGGTGTCTCTCCAAGATTAGACCTCAGGGGATCACTCTCTTGTTGCTGGATCTTTGTAGGGAGTGACCCTGTGTAGCTCTTCTGGCACTGCCCCAGACAGGGAGTTCTCGTTGTGGGAATAGCTCCAGAGTGTGACACCCCCAGATTCTGCAATGGGGGGCAGGGGGGAGCATGTTGCAGACGGTTCTGTGAGTGCCTGATGCCCAGTGACTTTGGCACAGAGGGTTCAAGGCTCCTGCAGTCTCTAGACAGCAGAAGGGCTCCAGGCACAGGCAGGTAGGGCTCTGGCACGTGGCTACCAGAGTCCCTGGCCACATGAGCAGGCAGGTGTGGAGGCAGGGAGGGTACAGGAGGGAGGCCATGGGGTTGTGCGGCTACTGGAGTTCCTGGTCAGGGCGTGGGGAGGCCCAGCATTTGGGGTAGCGGGTCCCGGCAAAGCTCTTATTGGGGTCTGTTTGGGCGTAGCTGTTATGAAGGTCCAGGAGGGTCTGGGTGCAGCTCTTCTGGAGGTCCGGGAGGGTGCCAATTACGGGGCACGTGGCAGCTCTTCTGGAGGTGGGGGGGTGCTAATTGTTTTGTTATGGTTTCATAATTTTCTATGTTATGTCCTTCACCTCTTTTGTTAGGTTTATTACTTGGTATTTCTCTCTCTCTCTCTCTCTCTCTCCCCCTTTTTTTCTTTTTATTTGTTTATTTATTTATTTATTTATTTATTTATTTATTTAGAGTCTTGTGAGGAGAATTGTGTCCTTGATTAGGTTCTCATCTTGGCTGTTATTGACATATACAAAGGCTACTGTTTTGTGGACATTGATTTCATATAACGAGACATTACTGTATTTTTCTCACTTCTACAAGTCTTGTGGTGGAGTCTTTGGAATTCTCTAAGTATAAGATCATATCGTCAGGAAAGAGCGAGGGTTCAACCTCCTCTGCCCCCATTTGGATGCCCTTCATTTCCCTTTTTTTCCCAGATGGCATTGGCTAGAACTTCCAGCACTATGTTGAACAGTAGTAATGATAAAAGACAACCTTGTCTTGTTCCACTACTAAGTGGAAACCTTTCAATTTTACTCTGTTTAGTATAATATTTGCTGTGGGTTTGTCATAGATAGCTTCAATCAGTTTAGGAAATGTGCCACCAATGTCTATATTCTTAAGTGTTCTAATTAGAAAAGGATGCTGAATTTTATCAAATGCTTTTTTCTGCACCTATTGAGAGGATCATATGGTCTTTGTTTTTGCTTTTGTTGATATGGTGAATTACACTTCAGGACTTGCGTATGTTAAATCAGCCTTTACTCTCTGAGATGAAACCTACTTGGTCATGATGAATGATTTTTTTTTTTTTTTTTTTTAAGATACAGAGTCTTGCTTTATCACCCTCAGTAGAATGCCATGACATCACAGCTCACAGCAACCACTAACTCCTGGGATTAGGCAATTCTCTTACTTCAGCCTACCAACTAGCTGGGACTACAGGCACCTGCCACAATGCTTGGCTTTTTTTGTTGCCGTTTGGCTGGGGCCAGGTTCAAACCTGCCATTCTCCATGTATGGGGCTGGCACCCTACCCACTGAGCCACAGGAGCTGCCGATGAATGATTTTTTAATGTGCAGTTGTAATGTATTAGCTAGGATTTTATTGAGAAGCCAAAGGTTTATCAATTTTATTTATTTTTTCAAAAAAATGAACATTTTATTTTATTAATTTTCTGGACGATACTTTTGTTTTTAATTTTGTAAATCTCTGATTTAATTTCTTTCTTTCTTTTTCTTTCTTTTTTTTTTTTGAGACAAAGTTTCACTATGTTGCTCTTGGTAGAGTGTCATGGTTTCACAGCTCACAGCAACCTCAAAATCTTGGGCTAAAGCAATTCTCTTGACTTAGCCGCCCAAGTAGTTGGGACTACAGGCACCCCACCAAAACACCCATCTATATTTTTTTTGTTGTTGCAGTTGTCATTGTTTTCTAGCTGGCCCTGGCCAGGTTTGAACCCACCAGCCTTAGTTTTTGTGGCTGTCACTATAACCAATGTGCTACAGGTGCCAAGTCTCTGATTTAATTTTGGTTATTTCTTTTCTTCTGATTGGTTTGGGATTGAAATGTTCTCCTTTTTCCAATTCCATGAGATAATTCGTGAGTTTGTTAATGCACTGTCTTTCTGATTTTCAAATGTAGGGATCTAATGCAATAAATTTCCCTAGGACTGCTTTTGCATCCCACAGGTTTTGGTAACTCATGTTTTCATTGTTGTTATGTTTGAGGAATTTAATTTTTTGCCTTTTTCTGAACCCAACTATTATTCAGCATAATGTTGCTTAATTTTAGAGTCTTTTTGTTGGCATGAATGTTTTTGTTCAAGTTGAATTCCACCTTTATTGCCTTGTGGGCTGAGAAGATGCAAGATATAATTTCTATTCCTTTCATTCTGCTGAGGTTTGATTTGTATTCTAGGATTTGGTTGATTTTGGAGTATTTACCATGGGCTGTCAAGAACAATAAGTATTGTAAATGTCATGTCACGGTAACTAGGAAAATGCCAGGAAGGCTATGTTGACTATTGGGATGAAAATGTGTCAAATGGTCTATGTAGCTAGTGTATGATGCCCCATGATCATATCAATGTACGTAGCTATGATTTAATAAAAAATAAAAATAATAAAATAAAAAAAAGTACAATAAGTATACTTCACCTTTGAAATGGTGTGTTCTGCATATTTCTATTAATCCCCATGTTAAGTAATTAAATGTTCTAGGGTCACATTTAAGTGTTTTGTAGCTTTGTTCATTATCTGTTTAAAGAATCTGTCCAGTTCTGTCAGAGGGGTTTTAAACTCCCCAGTTATTATGGTGTTATGGGATATGATATTCAAATCCATCCAGGTCTGTTTAATAAATGTGGGAGCATTTAAGTTGGGTGCATAAATATTTAAAATCAAAATGTCTTCTTATTGTATTGTTCCTTTTCACCAGTATAAAGTGTCCATCTGTGTCTTTTTTAACTTTAGTTGCTTTAAATCTGCTTGCATCTGAGAATAAGATTGCAACCCCTCCTTTCTTCTGATTTCCATTTGCATGAAATACTGTTTTCCATCAATTAATCCTGAGTCTTGATTTGCCCTTCAAGGCTAGATGCGTTTCTTAGAGACCACAAATAAATGGCTTGTGCTTTTTTACAAATCAGCCAACCTGTAGGATACTGGAAAAGCAATCCTAAGGGGGAAATTGATTGCATTAGATGCTTACATCTGGAAAAATTAGAGAGCATGTCAACAGTCTAATGAACCATCTTAAGGAAAGGGAAAAGGAACAACAATTTAATGTCAAACCTAACAGAACAAAAGAAACAATCAAAATAAGTTAGACATTAATGACATTTAAAAGACAAGATTCAAAAAAACAATGAAACAAAAAGTGGGTTCTTCAAAAAGATACAAAAAATAGATAGTCTCAGAGAGAGATTAAAGTTGGCGGTTGAGTAACAGCTTCCCTGCAACTGGGCATGGTGAGTCCGAAGAGACAAGACTCCAGGCATCTCTGGCTGGTGGGGTCTGCCTATAATCATTTCTTTGAGGATACAGAGATCCAACAAAGCACTTCTGGACCTGAAGAGGAGGACAAAAACAGTGGAAAACTGGCAAGTGGATGCGTGTGTTGGATCAACCTAATCACGCCTGCAACCGTAAGTACAAGCAGCAGTGAGACTTCAAACTGTAAAGGCCTTACCTGTGAACTGTTTTGGTGTTCTTGGACTTAGACTCAGTTAAACTGACTTGGGAAGAGCCTGAGCAGGAGTGTGGAGAACTTTGGGTATTTTCTGTGGCCCCAGACTGAGCCACAGAGCTGGACGAAGAAATCCATTGTGAAAGAACTGCCCTGGCAAGCTCTGCCCTCAGGGTCCCAGAGCAAAGATCGGGCAGGACAAAGTAACCTAGTGACTGAGCAGCTTAAAGGCGGGGGCTGAGCTGCCTTACAGCCTTAATCCTTAAAGGAAGAGTGAGACGGCTTTGGTACACTGGAGGCTTGGGCTGTTGCCCTTGGTAGAGTGCCGTGAAGTCACAGCTCATAGCAACCTCCAACTTCTGAGATTAGCGCTGCCTAGATCTCCATAAGAGCTGTGCAGCGACCCCTGACTGGTGACCCGTACCCACCAGGCCTCCACATTCCCTGAGCAGGAACTGTGGGAGCCACGCAACACTGCATCCTCCCTGCTGTGTCCTCCCAGCCTCCCCACTAACCCATTCATCTGGCAAGGGACACTGGTAGCTGCGTGCCCTCTGGAGCCCTCCATGCCTCTGCTCAGAGCCCTTCTCCTGATAGGAGACTGCTAGAGTCTTGGGATTTCTGTTCCAAAGTCACTGGGTGCCAGGAACTCCCAGACCCATGCGCACCACCTCTAGCCCTGTTGCTGGATCTGGGTGTGTCACACACCGGAGCTCATTCCACAACCAGAACTCCCAAGCTAGAGAAGCCCCAGAGGAACTACACAGGGTCACTCCCTACAAAGATCCAGCAACAATACAGTGATCCTGCTGGGGTCTAATCTTGGAGAGACACCTTCCCAAATCTGAGGATGGCGAGAGGCAATGGTGAAAAACAATCATGAGGCGAAATCAACAGAAAAAATCTGGCAATATGAATAATCAGAGTAGATCAACTCCCCCAAGGATCAATGGGGCACAAACAGCACAAGACCCCATGCACAAACTAATAGCAGAGATGTCAGAAATTGAATTCAGGATCTGGATAGCAAATAAGATGGAATTAGAATTCCAAAAGTTATCTCAATAATTTAACGAATTCAAAGACCAAATGATCAAAGATTTTCACATATTGAGACAAAAAGTTGCATCCCTCAAAGAACTGAGAAACACAGTAGAATCCCTCAGTAACAGAATGGAGCAAGCAGAAGTAAGGATTTCTGACATTGAAGACAAAGTTTTCAAACTCTTCCAAGCCCTCAAAGAGGAAGAGAAATGGAGAGCAAAAACAGACCATTCTCTCAGAGAGCTCTGGGATAATTCGAAAAAGAGCAATACTTGTCTTATAGGAATCCCCAAAAGTGATGAAGTGGCTTCACAAGGAAAAGAGTCTCTTCTCCATGAGATTATAAAGGAGAACTTTAGAGACATGCCAAGAGACACTGAAATTCACATAGCAGACAGTTTCAGAACTCCAGCATGACTCAACCTGAATAAGACATCCCCCAGACACATCATAATCAATTTCACTAAAGTTGATATGAATGAGAAAAACCTGAAAGCTGCCAGACGAAAGAAAATCATTACCTACAAGGGGAAGAATATTAGAATAATTGCAAATCTCTCTGCTGAAACCTTTCAAGCTAGAAGAGGATGGTCATCGACTTTCAAGCTCCCAAAACAAAGTAACTTTCAACCCAGGATCCTATACCCAGCTAAACTAAGCTTAATCTAAGACGGAGAAATTAAATACTCCAACAACATTCACATGTTGAAACAATTTGCCAGAACTAAACCAGCTCTCCAGGATATTCTTAGACCAATCCTCCATAAATACAGCATAATTCTCCACCACAAAAGTAAACCCACCCAAAAATTTTTTGATTAAATTCCAACTTCCACAGTTGCAACAGTATTAAAAATGTCCACCAGACTCTCAAACGGCTTATCAATATTCTCAATTAATGGGAGTGGTTTAAATTGTCCTCTAAGGAGGCACCGGTTGGCTGACTGGATACAAAAACTCAAGCCAGATATGGGCTTCATCCAAGAATCACATCTTACATTAAAAGACAAATATAGACTCAAGGTGAAAGGATGGTCATGTATATTCCAAGCAAATGGAAAGTACAAAAAAGCAGATATTGCAATCCTGTTCGCAGTTGCAATAGGCTTTAAACTAACCAAAATAATTAAGAAAAAGGATGGACACTTCATATTTGTTAAAACTAATACTCAATATGAAGAGATCTCAATTATTAATATTTATGCACCCAACCACAATGCACCACAATTTCTAAGAAAAACTCTAACAGACATGAGCTACTCGATTTCCTGCACTTCCATAGTAGTTGGAGATTTTAACACCACTTTAGTAGTGCTGGATAGATCCTCCAAAAAGAAGCTAAGCAAAGACATTTTAGATTTAAATTCAACCATTCAACATATAGACTTAACTGATATCTACAGAACATTTCATCCTAACAAAACTGAATAAACATTCTTCTCAGCAGCCCATGAAACATACTGAAAGAACAACCACATCGTAGGTCACAAATCTAACCTCAGAAAATTTTAAAAAAATAGAAATTATTTCTTGCATCTTCTCAGACCATCATGGAATAAAAGTTGAACTCAATAACAACAGGAACCTGTGTACCCATACAAAAACATGGAAGCTAAACAACCTTATGCTGAAGGATACATGGGTCATAGACGAGATTAAGAAGGAAATCACCAAATTTTTGGAACAAAACGACAATCAAGACATGAATTACCAGAACCTCTGGGATACTTCAAAGGCAGTCCTAAGAGATAAATTTATAGCATTGCAAGCCTTCCTCAAGAAAACGAAAAGAAAGGAAGTTAATAACTTAATGGAATATCTCAAGCAACTGGAGAAAGAAGAAAATTCCAATCCTAAAACCAGCAGTAGAAAAGAAATAACCAAAATCAGAGCAGAATTAAATGAAATGAAAACAAAAGAATTATACAACAGATCAATAAATCCAAAAGTTGTTTTTTTGAAAATATCAATAAAATAGATAAACCTTTGGCCAACCTAAACAGAAAAAAAAAAAGAGTAAAATCTCTAATTTCATCAATCAGAAATGGTAATGATGAAATAACAACAGACCCCTTAGAAATTAAAAAACCATTAACGTATACTACAAGAAAATCTACTCTCACAAATATGAAAATCTGAAAGAAATTGACCAATACATGGAAGTATGCCACCTACCAAGACTTAGCCAGAATGAAGTGGAAATGTTGAACAGGTCAATATCAAGTTCTGAAATAGCATCAACTATACAAAATCTCTGTAAGAAGAAAAGCCCAAGACCAGACGGCTTTACGACAGAATTCTAGAAAACCTTTAAAGAACTAGTACCTGTATTACTAAACCTCTTCCAAAATACAGGAAAAAAAGTAATATTACCCAACACATTCTACGAAGCAAACATCACATTGACCCCCAAACCACGGAAAGACCCAACAAGAAAAGAAAATTATAGACCAATATCACTAATGAATATAGATGCTATAGCACTCAATAAGATCCTAACAAACAGAATCCAACAACACATCAAAAAAATTATACACCATGACCAAGTCAGATTTTTCCCAGGGTCTCAAGGCTGGTTCAATATATGTAAATCTATAAATGCAATTGAACACACACACACAAAAAAAACTTGAAAATAAGGACCATATGATTCTTTCAATTGATGCAGAAAAAGCTTTTGATAATATCTAGCATCCCTTCATGATCAGAGCACTCAAGAAAATTGGTATAGAAGGGACATTTCTTAAACAGAGGCCATCTGCAGCAAACCCCCAGCCAATATAGTATTGAATGGAGTTCAATTGAAATCATTTCCCCTTAGATCAGCAACCACGCAAGGTTGCCCATTATCTCCATTGCTCTTTAACATTGTAATGGAAGTTTAAGCCATTGCAATTAGGGAAAAAATGGTGATCAAGGGGATCTACATAGGGTCAGAAGAGACCAAACTTTCACTCTTTGCAGATGATATGATCGTATATCTGGAAAATACTAGGGATTCTACTACAAAACTTTTAGAAGTAATCAAGGAATATAGCAATGTCTCAGGCTACACAATAAACACCCATAAATCTGTAGCCTTTATATATACCAACAATAACCAAGCTGAACAAACAGTCAAGGACTCTATTCCTTTCACAGTAATACCAAAGAAGATGAAATAGTTGGGAGTATACCTAACAAAGGACGTGAAAAATCTCTACAAAGAGAACTATGAAACTCTAAGAAAAGAAATAGTCGAAGATGTTTAAAGATGGAAAAACATATCATGCTCCTGGCTGGGAAGAATCAACATTGTTAAAATGTCCATACTGCCCACAGCAATATATAATTTTAGTGCAATACCTATTAAACCTCCATTGTCATACTTTAAAGATCTTGAAAAAATAATACTTTGTTTTATATGGAATGAGAAAAAACTTCGAATAGCCAAAACATTACTCAGCAATAAAAACAAAGCAGGAGGAATCACGCTATCAGACCTGAGACTGTACTATAAATCAATAGTGATCAAAACAACATGGTAGTGGCACAAAAGCAGATAAATAGATGTCTGGAACAGAATAGAGAACCAAGAGATGGATCCAGCTACTTACCGTTATTTGATCTTTGACAAGCCAATTATAAACATTCAGTGGGAAAATGATTCCCCATTTAACAAATGGTGCTGGGTAAACTGGCTGGCAA
>CAUYPK010124148.1:0-21005 GCA_963574355.1 Loris lydekkerianus | reverse complement strand
CAGCCTTAAAGAAAGATGGAGACTTTACCTCTTTCATGTTTACATGGATGGAGCTGGAACATATTCTTCTTAGCAAAGTCTCTCAGGAATGGAAGAAAAAGTATCCAATGTACTCAGCCCTACTATGAAGCTAAATTATAGTTTTTACATGAAGGCTATCACCCAACTATAGCACAAGACTATGGGGAAAGGGCCAAGGAAGGGGAAGGGAGGGGGGAGGTTTTGGTGGAGGGAGGGTAATGGGTGGTATGGTGCATCTTAGAATGTGTACAGGTGATTGCACTAATGTACACAGCTATGATTTAACAATTAAAAAAAAGTAAAAAAAAATTAAAAGAACTATATTATGTATATTATGTTTTCAGACTAACGGGAAGAAAGCTAGAAGTCAGCTTGAAAAACAACTGGTCAGAGCAGAGAGAGAAAGAAGGAGGGAGGTGTGGGGAAAGGAAGAGCAGAGAGAGGGATGGAGGGAGGGGGGTGGGGTCTTGTTGTGTGCCACACCTTTTGGGGGTGAGACACAACTGTAAGAGGAACTTTACCTAACAAATGCAATCAATGTAACCTGGTTTCTTGTACCCTCAATGAATCCCCAACAACAACATCAACAACAAAAATAAAAACCAAACAACTGGGCAATCTTCAGATATTTGAAAATTTAAAAGGTCCTTCCAAATAATCTACAGATCAAAGAAGAAATTATGTTATTAGAAAACATTTTTGTTAAATGATAAAATTGCTACATAATAAAATTTGTGGGATGAAGTTCCTAAAAGTAAAATTGCATCATTAAAATACTCCTTTTAGAAAAAGAAAAGAGTTGTATATTAATGACCTATGCCTCGAACTCAAGAGGTTAGCATATGAAAACAAAATAAGGCCAAAGAAAACACAGGGAAAAAAGAACAAAAAGCAGAGAGTAATGAAATATAAAAGAGAGCATAAGTATGAAAGAGAAAGAAAGAAATATAAAAGTCAAACATTTTTCTTTTGCAAATACTAATAATCAAAACAAACAAACAAACAAGTGAGATTGATTGAGTAAAGAAGATGAAACCAATATCAGAATTGGGACATTATGCTTTTTGCAAACATTCTATAAACATAAAATAGCAAGAAGATATTATGAATATTTTGCCAATCAATTTAAAATATCCTATAAAATGAATAAATTTCTAGAAATATATAATTTACCATAACTAACTCAAGAGATAGGATAATTATTATTATAACTTAAAAAATTGACAGGTCAAATATCTTTTCACAAATATCTTTCTCTCGGAGGGAGGGTGATTGGTGGGATTACACCTACAGTGCATCTTACAAAGGTACATGTGAAACTTAGTAAATGTAGAATATAAATGTCTTAACAGAATAACTAAGAAAATGCCAGGAAGGCTATGTTAACCAGTGTGATGAAAATATGTCAAATGGTCTATAAAACCAGTGTATGGTGCCCCATGATCGCATTAATGTACACAGCTATGATTAAAAAAAAACAACACAAAAAACTAGGTATCTTTCTCTGGCTTTTACAATGGGTTCTACCAAACATTCAAGTAGAAGATAATTCCATTTTAATACAAACTCTTCAAAACTGACAGCAGCACCTGTGGCTCAAAGGCATAGGGCACCTGCCCCATATTCTGGAGGTGGTGGGTTCAAACCCGGCCCCGGCCAAAAACTACAAAAAACAAACAAACAAACAAAAAACCAAAACAAAAAACAAAAAAAACTGACAAAAGATATCTGAGAAAAAATTAAATGGTCAAGCTTGCTTATAAATATGAATGTAAAATTAGAAATAAAATATTAGCACACATAAAATCCAGCACTATTTAAGCAATATGTGACCAAGCTTGATTTATCTCAGGAATGTAAGGTTGGTTTAATATTTGAGAATTGATTGAGGTCATTTATCACATTAATGAATTAAAAAAGAAAAAAACAGGCAATTTTAATAGATACAGAAAAACAGTGAATTCTACATTCATAATTAAAAACTCTTAGTAAATTAAAATTAGAAAGGAACTTTACTTGGCAAAGAACATTTACAGGAATGAAACAGACAAGCCAAAAAAAAAAAAAAAAAAAGAGACAGAGAGAAAGTAAGCATCGTACTTAATGATGAAATATAAAAGCAGTTGATAGATACTTAGATTGTTTCCTTATCTTATCTATTCTGAATAATGCTGCAATAAGCATGAACGCAGATCCCTCTATGTGGTGCTGACTTCATTTCCTTTGGGTATATACCTTGCAGAGGAATTACAGGAGAGGGATTATGGGGTGCATAATCCTATTTCTAATTTTTCGAGGAACCTCCATACTGTTCTCCATGATGGCTATATGAATTTATAACCCCACCAACAGTATACTAGGAGGTTCCTTTTCTCCATACCGTCCATAACACTTACCTCTTGTCTTTTTGATAATCGTTATCCTAAGAGATGTAAGGTGATAGTTCATTGTGGTTTTGATTTGCATTTCCCTGACGATTAGAGCACCTTTTCATACCCATTGGCCATTTTCATGTTTTCTTTGGAAAAATGTCTACTTAAGACCCTTGCTCATTTTTAAATTGGTCTATGAAGTTTTATTTTCTTTTTCCTCTTTTGCGACTGAGTTGCATGAGTTCTCTTTAAATTTTGTGTATTATCCCCTTATGAGATATGTGGTTTGCAGATGTTTTCCTCCAGTCCATAGGCTGTCTTTTCATTTTGGGACCATCTTATGGAAATTGGTTGTAAATGAAATTAAAGTGATAGGAGGTAGAAATAACATTAATAAAGATATGAAATCCTTTTATTCTCAGAAACAAAAGAGAATAAGAAGAGTTTAGGTAAATTCAGAGGAACTCTGAAGTGGAAAAAAGAGATGTCAAATGGGGTCAAATGATTTTGGTCTCCTCAGTAAGTAGGAGGAGGTGATCATGGTAGCAAGAGCTACCTTAGCAAGACAACCTAAGTTGTCACAGCCATCTTAGGAGCTAGCACGATTGACCATCTTTGTAGCAAATGCCTCCACAAAGATTTACTCTTTGAGGCAGACGCTGCTATTACAGACAAAGAAACCATGAGAGTGAAAAGTATTTGAGATTGAGCAGCTTGCCAAGGTCACGCAGTAAGTGGCAGAGCTGTTTGGTGCAGAGTTATGTTCTGTGCAAGCCTTAGAAAGTCTTGCTTCAGTGAGTGAGGGGAAACAAGGCTGAAGGCTTAAGGTGACAGAGGAGGGTTGGCAAAGTAGGGTGGGGGACTTGTCAGGCAATCACAGATTATGGCGGCCGACTAGCTTGTAGGGCCCAGCTAAGGTCACAGTGCACGCATCTGTTTCACAAAAGAATTCTGTTTATCTGGGTTTCTCTAATAACATTTGGCAGTGCAGGAAGGAAAGGAGACAAAGAGAAAGCGAAGTTTTCCCACAGTGGGATTCGCAAAGCAGATGGGACAGAGGTGAAGGGGTAAGGTGCTTGTTATATTACCCAGAAGGCTGCTGAGAGCTGGCCAGCAGCAGGCTGAAGAATCGGAGAGACTGGGAGGAGGCTGGAGACGGGATGTCCTGATTAGAATAACATCAGATCTAGTAGACGAAAATTATTAACAAGGGGTGTTTCAGAATCTGATATCTCCAGAGAATGATACTACTACAAAGCTGGAGGTGAAGTCTCAATGTTTTGATTGGGGGGGGGGGGCATAGTTTTGGTTTAGAAGAGGCTTTTCTATTAGGTCCCCTAAAACCCACCAGCAAAGTTCTGCCTTTAGATACCTAACACAATCTCGGGTAAGCCACCTCGTCCTGAACTTAGACTCTAATAGTGCACACTTAATGAAATGAACAAACATAAATAAGCCATCTGCAGTTAGTTGAGGAGTTCAAAAACCTCACACCTCTTTCTTAATGAATAACAGAAGTCCTAAGATAGAAGCTTCCTTTTCTAGGGTAGAGGGAAAGGATATTACCTGGAGATCAGTCATGAAAATAGAGATTAGACATAGCTCAGGACCAGCAGTCGTCTGGTGCGGTTAGTAGAACAAAGTTGGCTTATGAATGAACAGTAAAATTCATATTAATTTCACTTGTCATATTATATTGGATTGATTGTTCGATTAAGTAGATGTAAGGTAGAAATGGATACAGCTCACATCCTGGCTTTAGTCCTGACCCTCTCAGCTCAAATGATTTTAGGAATATTACTTAGGCTTTAGAAATATTACTCTGCCATATGCTCTGAACCATAAATGAGCAAAAATTAGATTGAGCTTTTATAAAAAAATAAGCTAAATGCTAATTAACATAATTACTGTCTGCAAAGTGTTTTGATCAGGACTGAACTGATCTGAGTACAATGGATTAATAACAGTGTCACTCTGTTTCATAGTTCAGCTAAATTAAATGCAGCTTTTGTTTGTTTATAAATGCAGCTGGAAGGTTAAGACAGACATATTAGCCTGACACCTGTTATTCAATATACAGAGTTTAAGTATTTCTAAGGTAGAAACTCTTCACTCATTTCAAAGTCCTGACTTCTCTCCACGAAATTCCTTTATTTTAGTTTTCCTTAACTTCTCTCCTAAGGGCAATTATAAAAATAGATGCTGGCTGTGGTGAAAAGCATTGCAATGCCTGAATGAAGAAAACCAAGTTTGAATGAATGAAGATGACTTTACAAAGGCACACAGTAGACATCATTTCCTCAAGAATGACTGAGTGTAAATGGGAAAATATTTATCTGCTGAATACAAGCATATGCTCAGAAGTAGTGTCACTGTTCTGTGGCCCTTTCATATTCTAACATTCACTGTGGCTGGAGGAGAGAGGCAATGCAGGGGTTCAGAACACTCTCAACAAATAATTATAGCGGGTGTGCTGTGGTTTGGTGCCTGACAGCAACACTTATATGTGAATTCTCATTACCAGGCTCTGCCAGGCACCTCATCAACTCCTCATAAGAAAGCTTGGGCACACTGGTTGCTTTGGATCCAGAACAAAAGGTGCACCCCTCCCTTTATTAAAATGTTCTCTCTGCTTGGTGCTTTTGTTCTGTGAGAGGCTGAAATTCTATCCTTGAATGAAAATATCTTAGACAGTGAGCTCAGACCCAATGGTTGGTGAAAACCATCCACTTTGGGAGGTTAAAACTCACATTTTGGTTAAGAGGCTCTCCTTTTTTCAACAAAAAGGTTGGTATAATTCTCCCCACCACTGCAGAAGTATGTTTGCTACCCTTAACCAAGAAGGAGTGGGAGGGGTGGAGACCTCAGTCACCCCTGAGTCTGATATTTTGTAATATAGTGATGAGGTCAGGACATTTTTTATGGTTTTTACTACACATATGCTGAATTATAATACAAACCTGGATACTGTTATGAAAAACAAACTTTGTTGCCTCAGATGGATTATTTTAAGATGGCATAAAATCTTGGAAAATAATTGTGACACCAAAGGTATATAGGATCCAAATTTCCAGAGATAATTAGCATGCAAATCCAGCTAGTGGGCAAGATGGTTGCAATCTCATGATTGACAGTAAGGGTGAAAAAAGCAATAGGTCATGCTAGCCCTGTCTAATTAGCTCACGCGTAACGTTAGTCCTTTAGCATGATCAGAGACACAAGCACACAGGCGCAGAAAGGCAGCCTTTGCTGTTATTTTTGAAGCGAGTATGGAATCTAATAGATGGTTTCCCATGCGTTGCATGGTTTGTTCATTTGGGCACAAAGTAGTTTCAACTTACACAACTTCGGTTTTAGAGACATCTCAGATATAATTGAGCAAAATAATCTGCCGTGGAAATTTTGAATTACGCTGGTTGGAGATGAGCACAGGTGAACAAAGTTAACGTGACAGCCACTGGGCAGCCATCGTGGGCACGTGAATAAAGCCACGTTCTGTTAACGGAGCCACAGTGAAGGGAAATACGTTCCTAGGTAGTTTTTTTTTAAATAAGAGCTACCCTAGTAGGCAAGGATTAGCTGTAAGTAGAGTCTTCAAATGTAAATTTCCTGACATTTCACAGCTACTAAAATAATTATCCTACCTTGGTGAACTAATTATAACTTAGTAAAAGGTTTCATTTAGTATAACCAAAAGGCACACACTAAGATAAGCACCATTTCCATTTTCCAACTTGCCAAAGGTGGATTTTCTCTTTACTCATTTTTTCTACAAATTGAATGTCACAAGCAATTAAATGAAATTATTTATGTGAATTGGAAAGCAGGAGCATAAAGTTGGCCGTGCATATCGGATGCAATTGGTATTCCCAATATGAACCCTGCACAAAGGAACTTTGGTGTCTCGATGAAGTAATTACTCTTTGAAACTCCTGAACTATCATTTGTTGTGCTAAAACAATTTTATTTAATGAATGTTTTGAAATCAAAGCCATTTCGCCTTTATGTATCTATGAAAAAACTATATTCAGAAGCCATGAGGCTTAAAGGAAATCTTCTGAAATATTGACATTTCTCTGAGTCTCTTCCTATTCTATATCTAGCACTGATTTAAGTACATGGTAAGCGCTGTCTGGAATCAAATGGAAAACAATCACCTAAGGGCATAGGGAAACTTTAAAAGCAATTTGACAATACGAACTGAATACCGTAAAACTGTTTATATTTCTTTGATCCAATCATTTCACTTCAGTGAATTTATTCTGAGTGTTAAATACTGAGAGTGACTTATGCACAAACTAGTCATTGTGATGCTATTTGCAGGAACATAATAATTAGGAACAGTTCGTTCTCTTTTGTTGAATATTTAGGGAAAGCAAATCTTGACACATCTACCAATTGAAACATTGTGCAGTCAATAAAATGATGCTTGTCAAAATCAGATAGCAATGGAGACCACTCACATGCTGTAACAGAAGTCCTACAAGCCTGTATAAAATTCTATGTGCATTTTGGGAGCAAGACATGATTGTAAGAGGGACTTTACCTAACAAATGCAATCAGTGTAATCTGGTTTCTTGCACCCTCGATGAATCCTCAACAACAACAACAACAAAGACAACAACAAAAAATCATGTGTGGTCAAGCTGCAATCACATGAAAATAAATATATTTAGAAAAAGAACTGAAAAGATATATGAAGCTGCCAGCATAGGTTGTATTTGGATGGAAGTATTACTTGAGAGTTTTTCATCTCTGTTTTTGGTTTTTTAAATAACAGAAATGTTTATTTCCAAATACCAGGCATATGGGGGAATCATAGGAGTGATTACCCAATATAGGGTACATACAATTGGGTTACGTTGTTTGCCTTTGTAAGGTAAAGTCTGAGTTGTAGCTGAGTCCTTCACCCAGGAGGGGTGCCATATACCTCTGAATGGTAGCCATTAAGGAGACTTTATCAAAGCACCATCTTTAATTTTTTGAGACAGAGTCTCACTATGTTGCCGAGTCTGGAGTGCTAGGGCATCATAGCTCACAGCAACCTCAAACTCCCAAGCTCAAGTGATCCTCCTGTCTCAGCTTTCCCGGGAGCTGGGACTATAGGTGTCCACCACAATGCCTGGCTAATTTCTCATTTTTAGTAGAGACAAGGGTCTCGCTCTTGCTCAGGTTGGTCTCAAACTCCTGAGCAGAAGGGATCCTCCTACCTCAGCCTCCCAGAGTGCTAGGATTAGAAGTGTAAGTCACCATGCTGGGCCAAAACTTTTTTATCTCTCTGATTTTTTAAATTTATAAATTTAAAAAGAATCTAAATGTAAGTAAACATCCAATTGTTATGCTTAACAGCTAGTGATATTGAACTGAACTTTTCTTTTCTCTTTCCAAACCATTTTCTATGTAAATATACTCATGATAATTAATTAGTTACAAGTAAGAAATAGCCTGGCTAAGCTATGTAACCTCTGATTAATGTAGACTTCACTAACTGAAGATTAACATATAACACATATTAACATATATGGGATTCTTATGAAATAAAAAACCCCCAAACAATTAGCATATTAGGAATTTTAAAATGCAATTATAGCACATTGTTTCACAGAAGTAGGCATATCACAAATTGTAGCTTTCTTGGCAAGCTTATTTCATTTAACTTGCTGCATATAATTACGCTATTCATAATTGTGTGTAATGGCTGAAATGTATAATATGAAAACAGAAGACATGGTTAAATTAGTTAACATAATTAATTAAACAAAAAACCAGAGCTGAATTTTCTGTTCAAGTTTATGAAATAGACAAATTGATTTGCTTTATCAGATTAAGCTCAGAATATGCTGGAATCCTATAATTTGTTTCTAATTAAATATTTTTATAAATGTAAACATATGTAATTATAGTTGAAAGAAAAGGTAAGTAAACTTTGCTTCATCTACTGTCACTTATAGGTACCAAAACATGAAAAAGACATTTTCCAGAAACTTTTTTCTTCCTCCAAGGAGTGCAGCTGCTCCCTTGGAGAAGTTGCAAAGAAAACAACTGATGGAATCACAGTTATTTTGTGACTTACACATACAGTAACTATTTGTTTAACTTTTCCATGGACTTTTCAAACCAATACTTCAGTTAAAATCATTGTTTGAAGCTATTTCATCCTTAAAGAAGAACTGAATATTATTGATTTCAAATGTATTGAAAAGATTGAGTATGTTATAATAATGACCCTTATCCTTTTAAAAAGTCAAGCTTTCTTCAACAGGTTTTTAAAAAAATACATTATTTTTCTTAAAAATGCCTGTTTTATGGCTTGCTTTAACTTTAGATTCAGTTGATTTACCATAATAATTGACACCACCTAGTTCTTTATGCATACAACTGGAAAATAACCAAGCTTCTAAGGGGGTTGTCATTGTGAATTCTGAAGATGAAGTTCGTTTCCTATTTTCTAAGGGAAAGCAACTCATGATTTCATTGTGACAATGTAAGAAATACAAGTACATTTTTTGCCTGATCATAAATGACTTAATACATTATTTTTAGATTTTTATTTGTTGAGTTTAGGTGAAGGTATGGAATTAGTTTCAGGGAACTACTAATGTTGATATTAAAGATATGAATCATATTGAATGTCTTATGACAGCACATAGGATACATTCATGTCTCCTATTTTGTTAACATACAGTGTACTTTAGACTACGTTATAAATATTAAATCAAATGAAAATCATTTCTAATAATTATTAATTGAATCAATCAACCAAGGAGTATTTCTTTAGTGCCTACTACATATCAGCCCTCTGAGATAAAGTTGTGACCTTATTGATTCTGAATGTGCAATTCTACAAATACACTTTATAGACAAGCAATTAAAAAAATAAACATTTAAACAACTTACCTTCAGTGCCTTGAACTTGGAGAAAAATCCAAAAGACAAAAATAGCCCTACTATTCTCCAAATACATTCTGGCCTTTGTGCATTGGTAATTCTGACAATAATCACAGAACAACCTCAAATTTCATAGAAAAACAAAAAAAGACGGAAATACAAAAAATAACTAAATATTGATGCCAGCTGATTGAGGATAACCTTTTTGGTGCAACGGTGTCTGTTTCTAGACTAATCTGCTTATCTTCCCCTCAGGTGTAATCTCTGCTTAAGGGCCAGCTGGAGGAACCTTTATCTCATTAACCTTCTGGAGGAGCATCTGCCAGCCTAGTTCCAGGACCCTGAATGCCATTATAAACAAGTGTCCATAGATAGACTTTTTTTCTTGGCTATTCACCTGTTACAGTAACTCAGAGAGCCAGGCGAAGTCCTGCCAAATGCAAACAAAGGCTGACAGTTAGGGTCAGATGTTTTCCAAAATGACATGCACAAGAAATGCCCATTGAAAGAGCTTAATTGCTATCCCTAAAGAACCCGGTCATTCAGTATGTGTTAGTCTCCGCAGGTAGCAAAGCTGTCTACATTCTCTCTTATGTACTGCTTTGTAAATCAATTCCTATCTGGCATTCCATAAAGATGGCTTTTTTGATTTGAGGGTGATTTTGGTTTTTTAAAATCTGCATTCATGCACAAAGTTTAAAGAGTCAAATACTATTTCTCATAAAGTTTGTGGAAAATAACTAGGCCTGCTTTTACCCACACCTTCATTCCAAGGGCAGGCATTTTTAATTCATTAGGCTAATTCTTCTAGTATTCTCATTGTGTTCTTCTAAATAGTATGCTTCTATTAGTCGGGTGTTGTGGTGGGCACCTGTAGTCCCAGCTACTTGGGAGGCTGAGGCAAGAGAATCACTTGAGCCCAAGAGTTTGATGTTGCTGTGAGCTATGACATCATGGCAATCTACTGAGGGGAACAAAGTGAGACTCTATCTCAAAAACAAAACAAAACAAAACAAATAAATGGTATGCTTCTATTACTATTTTCTAGGTTTTGTTTTTAACTACTATCAAATAATGGATATTGAGAATATCTTTCCTTCCACACGCTCTTTCCAGTCAGATGAGTCCAAACATATACTCATCTCATTCCTCCATTCTTCTGCCTCAGAATTACCATATTCTCAGTTAATTGAACACTCAGTCACAGTCTTATGTTATTTTTACTGTGTGTGTGCTGGTAGCTGAGCCTGGACTACACTGTAGTTACTAGTCTGTATTGAACATAGTGTGGAGATAAACATTATCTTCAAAACTTTCCATAGACAATCCACATATTTCTCAATATAGCATTATAAGAATGTACTATTACCTCTATTTTAACCCTGAGGAGAATAAGGCACATGTGGCCAAACCAGGATTTAAGCCCGAAGAGTGTAGTTGAAGATTCTACGCTCTTAACCACCATTCCTCATGATGCTTTTTGCAATTGACCCTTACTTATTTTTTTATAAAATTTTCTTAGTTTTCTAAATACGAAATAGTAAATTATCCCCACCGTCACCTTAGAGGTATAAATTTCCTTTTCCTAGATCAAACACTTCAGGCCATCTGCCCTTTCTCATGGCTTCCTTGGCCTTCCCTGTCACACAGTGTTTAATTTCTTGTCATTGCTTCCAGCAGGAGTCTCACTGCACAATCCCAAGTGCTCCTATCCACCTGTCTCTTGTGCTGGATCCTGTGATTTCTAGATCCTGTGCTGTCTTCTTGCTGAACTTGGTCTCTCTTGTTTCAGCAGGCACACGCTCCCCTACCACAGTTCGTGGTAGATGAATTTGAGATCTTACCCATTTGTAAATGGCTTCGTTCCCAGCCTCATGCTTGGTTGATAGTTTGACTGAATACAGAATTCTAGGTCAGATGTAGCATTTGCTGAGAATATTGAAGATTGTAGAAGTTCTGAAACTTAATTACTGTTGTCTCTTTTCTTTTTTATGTGTGGCTTCAAATTTAAAAACCCCATTATGATTATTTTCTTGAGGGATTCAGTGTAGCAAAGGGTAATAGATTGTCAGTTCTCATCTTCAAGTATAGATGATCTTGCTAATATTTAGGAATATTATCAAATCGGTGTAGAATCCTACTTACAACAGTGTATCTTAAAATGAGAAATGAAGTAAGTGGAAAGTAAATCTATTTTTAGGTATTATATGAAAATGCCAAGGAATAGATACATACTTACACATAAATATCTCTATCATATATTCATGTAGGTTGAAAAGCTGGTTGGTGCTAACAGAATTCTTTTCCCTTGGTTTGGGTTATGCTTATGTTTCTAACCCTGTTGAGAAACATTAGTTTCTCCCTTGCTCTCCCTCTTTAGGAGAGAAAGCAATGATTTCAGTTATGGAAACAACTTCCATTTAATAGCCTTTAATGAAATGTGTTACTTAATGAAAAATGTGGTACAGACTAATTTGTGTTCTTCAATATATCTTCGATTGTAGATACTAATATAAAGGTAGTAATTTATTTTAAAATAAAAAATATTGGAAAATTTCTCTTTATGGGTCAGTAGCTCATGCATTTCCCCACTCTCTCCTTTTTTACTTAGAGACGAGGTCTCACTCTCATGCCGGGATGAAGAATAGTGGCATGATCATAGCTGACTGTAAGCTGGAACTCCCGGGCTCAAGATAGTCTCCCATCACAGTCTTAAAAGCTGGGACTATCGGTATGTGCCACCACAATCTGTCTATTCTTAATTTTTTTTTTTTTTGGGGGGGGATTGGGTTTCCTATGTTGCCCAGGTTATTTTCAAACTCCCAGGCTCAAACAATCCGCCTGCCTAGGACTCCCAAAGTGCTGGGTTTACAGGTATAAGCCACTGCACCTGGCCATTTCCCCCACTTATGGTTAAAAATCTCTGTAACTAATATTAATTACTTTCACATAGAAAGCAAACAAGAGTGATAAACATTCATTATTCCTGAGATAGTGCTTTCTGGGACCATCTAAGTACTGTTGTGTTTAATTATGGGTCATGGTTAATTAATCCAGAAGTGCTTTTTCAAGGTAGTTGGCTGTCAATAATTTTACATTCTTAAAGAGGTAAGCTTCCCCCTTTGTTTTTTGGCAGAACTTCAGTGGTGCATTTAAAATGTACAAGGTAAGGCCAGGCACGGTGGCTCACACCTGTAATCCCAGCACTCTGGGAGGATGAGGTGGGTTGATTGCCTGAGCTTACGAGTTCAAGACCAGCCTGAGCAAGAGTAAGACTCCCTCTCTAAAAAATAGCCGGGAGTTGTGGCAGGTGCCTGTAGTCCCAGCTACTTGGGAGGTTGAGGCAAGAGAATCACTTGAGCCCAAGAGTTTTGAGGTTGCTGGGAGCTATGACTCCACAGGACTCTACTGGGGCCACAAAGTGAGATTCTGTCCCAACAAAAAGTACAAAGTAAGGTGGAAAGGGGAGTATATCTTCAGACGTCTTCATCTGAAATCAGTAGATATAAATGCCACAAGATGAATCAGTTGACATCACAAAGAAACAATTCCACTTATCAACTGAGACGGATACATTGTTTGAGCTGTGACTAAGTACCAAACTCTCAGATGCTTTACATACATAGTATTACTTTTTCCCAGCTCCATTATAAGGGAAGTACTATTTTCATTTCCACTTGAGAGATGAAGAAACTTAGGCTCAGAGATTCACATCACCCAACTATGTGACAATTAAACTGAAGTAGAGTTTCTACCCACGATCTCTGAGTACAAGGCCTGCGCTTGCTTTGCTGCTCCTCACTGTAGGGAAAATAGAAGCTAAGAAAGCAGCTAACACTTGTTGGACCCATTAACAACATTGAACAAAACAGAAGCCATTGAAAATGCAGGGTCCTGTGTAAAGTTCACCATCTGTATCAGTCTTTTCCTTCATATTGTATCTGCCTACTTGGACATGAATAAGATAGCTGCACAGAAATCTGGAAAGTTTTCTTCTCTAGAAGGGTGATTTTTCTTTGGCAGAAGGACTGCTATTCTTTAGTGTTGTAGGCTGCTCTTTGCTCACATTGTTGATTATTGATTTCTCTCTCTAATCCAGGTAGGCAAAGGGGGAATTCCTTTTTTTTTTTTTTAATTGTTTTAGGTTAATTTGAAGGTACAAGGAATTAAGTTACAATGTTTGCCTAATTCAGTCCCATCCCTAACAGGTGTGCCATACACCCAGCATTGTGCCCATTAAGTGGGAGCACACCCATCCCCCTCCTTCTGCCCCACTTCCCCCTTCCTTGTTCCCCTGCCCCCCACCTTAAATTGATTTGAGTTTTTCTCTTATATGATCATGTATTAGATCTTCCACTGGCTTCATGTTAGCATTGAATACATTCAATTCTTGCTTCTCCATTCTTGTGATATTTTACTAAGAAGTATGTGTTCCACATCCATCCAGGTTAATACAAAATATGTAAAGTCTCCATCTTTTCTAATGGCTGAATAGTATTCCATGGTATACATGTAACACAGCTTGTTAATCCATTCCTGGGTTGGTGGGCATTTAGGTTGTTTCCATGTCTTGGTGATTGTAAATTGAGCTGTGATAAACAATCTAGTGCAAATGTCCTTACGATAAAATGATTTTTTTTCTTCTGTGTATGTGCCTAGAAGTGGGACTGAAGGATCAAATGGGAGGTCTAATGTGAGTTTTTGGACACATATCCGAACTTCCTTTCAAAGAAGCTGTATTAGTTTGCAGTCCCACCAACAGTGTAAAAGTGCTCCCCTTCTCTCCACATCCATGCCAGCATCTGCGATTTTGAGACTTTGTGATGTGGGCCATTCTCACTGAAGTTAGGTGATATCTCAGAGTAGTTTTGATTTGCATTTCTCTGGCAATCAGGGACAATGAGCATTTTTTCAAGTGTTTGTTAGCCATTTGTCTGTC
Organism: Loris lydekkerianus; assembly: GCA_963574355.1. Classification (NCBI taxonomy): domain Eukaryota; kingdom Metazoa; phylum Chordata; class Mammalia; order Primates; family Lorisidae; genus Loris; species Loris lydekkerianus. The sequence continues at coordinate 6,785 of CAUYPK010124148.1, read as the reverse complement.
TTCCTCAGAGAAGGTTCTGTTTATATCTCTTGCCCAGTGGCAGATGGGAATGTTTGCTCTTTTTTTGTTGATTGAGTTCTCTGTAGACTCTAGTTATCAACCTTTAGTCACATTCATACCCTGCAAATATCTTTTCCAATTCTTAAGGTTGTCTTTTTGCTTTACTTGTTGTGTCCTTAGCTGTGCAAAAGATTTTCAGCTTAGTTAAGTAGCATTTTTGTTGTTGTTGTTGTTTATGTGATTGCTGCTGAAGTCTTCATCATAAAATCTTTCCCCAGTCTGACATCATCAAGAGTTTTCCTCACAATTTCTTCTAAGATTTCTAATGTTTCATGTCTTAGATTTAAATCTTTTATCCATCTTGAGTCATTTTTTGCAAGTGATGAAAGATGTGAGTCCAGTTTCTGTCTTTCCCAGGTGGTTATCCAGTTCTCCCAGCACCATTTGTTGAATAGGGCTTCTTTTCCTCATTGTATGCTTATGCTTTGGTTTGGTTTGGTTTATCAAAGATCAGATGGCAACTAGAGACAGGTTTCACTTCTTGGTTTTCTATTCTGTTCTACATGTTTATGTCTCTATTTTTGTGCCAATACCATTCTGCTTTCATTACTATGGTCTTGTAATATAACCTGATGTCAGGTAGGGTGATGCCTCTGGCTTTATTTTCATTACTTAGAATAGCCTTGGCTATATGGTTTTTTTTTCTGGTTCAATACAAAATGAAGTAATATTTTTTCAAGTTCTTTAAAGTATGATGTTGGTATTTTAATGAGGATTGCATTGAATCTATAGATTGCTTTGGGTAGAATAGGTATTTTGGCAATGTTGATTCTTCTCAGCCAAGAGCATAGTAAGATCTTCCATTTGTTAATGTGTTCTGCAATTTCTTTTCTTAAGATTTTATAATTCTCTTTGTGAAGATTCTTCACCTCTTTTGTTAGGTATATGCCTAAAGTATTTCATTTTCTTGGAAGCTATTGTGAAGAGAATTGTGTCCTTGATTTGCTTCTCATCTTGGGTATTTTTGGCATATACAAAGGCTACTGATTTGTGGACATTGATTTTATACCCAGAGACATTACTGTATTTCCTGATGACTTCCAGGAGTTTGGTGGTTGAGTCTATGGGGTTTTCTAAGTATAAGATCATAATAAATGTAAGGAGTAAGAGTTTGACCTCCCCTGCCCCTATTTGGATACCCTTTATATCCTTTTCTTTCTTGATTGTATTGGCTAGAACTTCCAGTACAATGAATGCTTTGTGATTTTCCATAATTCTTTGAACAAATGTACTACTTTCTCTCTCTTCTGCTTCTTTAACTACCTGTGTTAGCTCAAGAACTTTATTCTCTAGCTCTGAGATTCTTTCTTCTCAGATGGTCTAATCTGCTATTGATACCTTCTTCTGTATCTTTAAGTTCCCTGATTGACTCCTTCAATTCCTTAAGCTCTGCTATATCCTTTCTATATTCTTCATATCTTTCATCCCATATTTGATTCTGGTTTTAGATTTCATTTTGGTTATTTTACACTTTCTCAGCAATTTCCTACATTTTTTATCATCCATATTTTAAATTCCCTTTCTGTCATTTCTATCATTTATTTGTAGGTGGAATCCTCTGTGGTAGCTACCTCATGATCCCTTGGTTGGGGAGATGCTCTGTTCTGGTTTTTTTTTTTTTTTTGTTTTTTTGTTTGTTTGTTTTTATTGTGTGTGTGTGTTGCCAGGATTTTTATTTTGTTTCTTCTTCATGAGTGTTTTCTTCCTGTCCAGTTATTTTCCTTACTTTTTCCTTTCACTTACTCCTCCTCTTTATCTTGCGTCTGTGCTTAGCTGTTGAAGTGTCCTTTTGGTATTAGACCAAAAAAGAAGAGAAGAGTGAAGAGAAGAAAGATAGAAAAAGAGAAAAGAAAAAGAAAAGGAAGTAAAAGGAAAGATTGACAAGAAGAAGAGAAGAACAGAAAAAGAGGGACAAGAGTAATTATGGTGTTCAACAGGGTTCTTTGACCCACACCTGCAATTCCCAGCCACTGGGGTCTACAATGAGTGGGTCACTCAAGTTCAGGACCTCCTTACCAGCCTACACAAAAACAACACTCCACCTCCACCAAATAGAGAAGAAACAACAACAACCAACAAAGAAAAAAACTCAAACAGCACTATATTGCAGTGGGGACCTACCAGTAGTATTTTCCCAAAGTCAAAGCTAGAAGGACCCCATAGACCAGGGAATCAAGGTGTCCTTGAGCCAGGCCAATGTTGTGGCACTCCAGCCCAGGACTCAGAGTGAGTCTCTATCCCATATATGGCATACAGATTGACAAAAAATGAAACAGATCATAAAAAGATAAACAATAATAAAAGTAAGGAAAACTAAAAATAAAATAACATAAGATTTTAAAAAAGGGGTTGTTGTTATGTGAGAAATTTATGTGAGAAAAGTAGAAAAGTTTTTGTGTAAAGAGAGATAAGAAGAGAGAAATGGAAAGAAAAGACAGAATAAAAGGGAAGAAAAATGCTAGAAAAAATGGAGCCCTTAATATTGAAGAAACTAAAAATGGAAAAGTAAAAATACAACAAAAGAAAATAAACAAAAAATCCTTAAGGGGAAAAATTGGGAAAAAAGGAATTAAAGGAGCAGAAAAACTGTAACAAAAACACAGTTCTTACTGTTAAAGAAAGAAATAATGACAAATTATAAGTACAAAAAAAAAAAAAAAAAAGGAAAATCTAGGGGAAAAATTAGAAAAAAAGGAAAAAAATATATTTTGCCATATATTGCCTCTACAACAGGTGATGGTCTGGGGTATGAGATGCTAATTATGATGCTGATATGGCTATATAGATAGGGGTTGGAAGCCACTATCTTGCCAAGGAGACCTCATCGCATCTTCCTGATTTCTTTTCTTTCAATCCTCACAGGGTTGGGAGCTTAAAGCTCTTGTCATCCTACTTAATAGACACATCTTGACCTTTCCAAACAGTGTCCCTTGGCTCAAGGAAAGTGTGTTTCATTCAAGTCTCCCCACGAGTGACTCCAAGCTCAGCAGGTGCCACTAGAACCATCCTTGCACAGGGACCCTGCCAGCTGTTTCAAAACCACCGCTAAACCAGATGGCCTCTACCTGCCTTCTGTGCTGGTTCTCTACTGCTCTTGACCCCTTTGTTGATTCCTGGAATCTCCTGTTCCTTCCTTGTGCCCCTGAAGTGATTTTTCTGGGGAAAGCTCTCCAGCCAGAGGTGGCTAGAGATCATTCTCCCTAACCTTATCATGAGTGGCTACAAAAGAGATATCTGTAGTTTGCCATCTTCCTCCCTCCAAAGGGGGAATTCTTGAAGTATTCTTGAGGTCATTCTTGAGATATATTAACCCAGGGACAAAAATGTGTGATTAATTAGGAGTAGCTGAAAATTTCTAGAAGAAACTGCTCCTAGGAGGAGCAGGGAGGCAGTGCCACGAGTATTAAATTTGTGATCTGGAGAGAATAGGCTATATCGTCTCTGGGAAAGACTCAATATCCTTCTCTGTACTTCTGGGTGTTTTGAATAAATGTCTTTCTTGATAACACAATATTCATCTTGCATAGCTCAAAGAGTTTCCCTGGCTTTATTACTCATTTCTTAGGAAGGAGGGCTATGGCACACAGAATCACACACCCAGATGATACAAATTGAAGTGTCATTTAAGGGTGCTTCTATTTCCTGTGTTTGCTTTCTGGATTCATCTCACTTTAGCTGTTAAAGGTTATAGGATTAAAGGGAAAGGGATTGCTGAGGCATAAAGAGAGGAGAAGTAACAGGTGGAATCTACCAGATGCTAACTGCACTGTTGCAGGAATGGAGGGAAGCAATCGTGAGGCCACACAATGACAGTTTTAATGAGGATGTGAATGATAGCAACCCAGGGACAGAAGCCAAACATCCTCATCCACCCTCATTATTTTCTGAGAGAATCTTTTGCTGAATCCTAGTGTGTAAGGACTTCACTAATTCCATCCTTTTGTGAAGATAAAGCAGTCTTCCTCCCAGGGGTCTTAACACAGGGCTCTTCCCTGTGTTTCCTCCTTGCCTCTTTCCAAGTCCTTGCTAAAAATAGTAGATGGAGAATGAATTGAACTAGTCTCTTCTTGGTAAAAATAATTATAAGCTGGTTGGAGAGGTAAGATGGCAGTTGAGTAACAGCTTCCCTGCAACTGGGCACTGTGAGTCTGGGGAGATAAGACTCCAGGCATCTCTGGCTGGTGGGATCTACCTATAATCATCCCTTTGAGGATACAGGGAGTCAGTGAGAGACTTCTGGACCCCAAGAGGAGGACAAAAATAGTGGAAAACTGGCAAGTGGTTGCGTGTGTTTGATCGGTCTAATCCCGCCGGCAGCTGTAAGTACAGTAGCAGTTACACTGCAAACCAGAAAGACCTTACCTGTGAACTGTTTTGGTGTTGTTGGACTTGGCACTCAGTTGAACTGCCTTGGGGAGAGCTTGAGCAGGAGTGCAGAGAACTTGGGCATTGTCTAAGGCCCCAGACTGAGCTGCTGAGCTGGACAGAGTTAATAGTGTTTGGCTATGGGCAACAGGGAGCCATTGTGAGAGAACTGCCCCTGTAAGATCCACCCTCAGGGTCACAGAGCAAGGATTGGGTGGGAGCTAGTAACCTAGTGACTGAGCAGCCTAAAGGAAGGGACTGAGCCACCTTGCAGCCTTAACCCTTAAGGGCAGAGTGAGACCGGTTTTGGTACACTGGGTAAGTGGATAGCCACTTCAGCAGTGATCCCAGCAACAAGCATTTTCCTGGGAAAACTTCTGCTTAGCCAAATTGAGAAGTTTAAAGTACCTTTTAAGAGGGCTGAAGAGAGATTTAGGATCTCCACCCTGTGGGGTTTGAGAAATCAGCAGAGGCCTCCAGTCATATCAGCATTGTGATTAACATCTCATACCCCAGAAGACCGCTTGTTGCCCAGACAATATTCAACAAGATATATATACTGCTTTGCTTTTTGTTGTTTTTTTTGTTTGTTTATTTGTTTGCTTTTTGTTTATTTTGCTGTTGTTGTTTTTTTGTTTTTTAATTTCAAACTTTCCTATACAGATTTTTCTTTTCTTTTTTTTCCCTTTCTTCTCTTTCTCCATTTTTCTAGCTTAAATACAATTTCCAATTGCTGCCTTTTTCAATAATTAGAACTCCATTTTTCCTACCCCTATTATTTGGTTTTTCCCCCAATTTTATCCCACAAAGTTTTCTGTTTGCTTGTTTTGGTTTGATTTATAGCATTTTTGTCTTTCCTCTCTACTTGGTGGAGGTGAGGTACTGTGTCCAATCAGGTTAGCAAAAAGCTGCTGACCTTAAAGAAACCACCTAACCCGGCATCCCCAGAGGTTGAGTTTTTTGTTAAGGTTGGGTCAAAGTACCCTACTGTACACCTCTACTGTTCCTGTCTCCCTCTTTCTGTGGCTCTCTTCTTTTTGTCAATATTCCCTTTTACTCATGTCATCTCCTTTCTCTATTTTCTTTTCATTCATTCTTTATTTCTTTTATCTCTTCTTGCTCTTCAACCTTCTCATCCTTCTGGTCCTGTACCAAAAGGACTCATTGAAACCTTAGTCCACAGGTACGGGAACTTAAAGAGCAAGAGGAAGTGAAAGGAAAATTAGGGCAAAGAAACAGATAAAAGAAATCACTCATGAGGAAGAATCAGCAGAAAACTCCTGGCAACATGAAGAACCAGTCCAGAGCAACCCCTCCAAGGGACCAAGAGGTAGCTACTGTAGAGGATTCCACCTATAAAGAAATGTTAGGAATGACAGAAAGGGAACTTAGAATACACATGATGAAAACAATGAAGGAAATGATGGAAACAATGAAGGAAACTGCTAATAAACTGGAAAATAACCAAAAGGAAATCCAAAAACAGAATCAAATAAGAGATGAACAATATGAAGAATATAGAAAGGATATAGTGGAACTGAAGGAACTACAGCAGTCAATTAGGGAACTTAAAGATGCAATGGAAAGTATCAGCAACATGTTAGACCATGCAGAAGAAAGAATTGTAGAGGTCGAGGACAAAGTTCTTGAGATAACTCAGATAGTTAAAGAGGCAGAAATGAAGAGAGAGAAAGCAGAATGTTCACTGTCAGAATTATGGGACTTTATGAAGTGCTCCAACATATGAGTTATAGGAATCCCAGAAGGGGAAGAAGAATGCCCCAGAGGAGTGGAAGCCATACTAGAGAATATTATGAATGAAAATTTCCCAAATGTCACAAATGATTCTGACACACTGGTTTCAGAAGGATAGTGGACCCCAGATTGCCTCAACTCTAACTGAGCTTCTCCAAGACACATTGTGATGAACCTGTCCAAAGTCAAAACAAAAGAAAAGATTCCGCAAGCTGCCAAGAGTAAGCACCAATTGATCTACAGGGCAAATCCATCAGAGTGACTGCAGACTTCTCTAATGAAACTTTCCAAGCAAGAAGACAGTGGTCATCTACCTATAGTCTACTTAAACAGAACAATTTCCAGCCCAGAATTCTATACCCTACTAAGCTAAGCTTTAAAATGGATGGAGAAATCAAATCATTTACACATATACAAACATCAAGGAAATTCACCACAACAAGACCAGCTCTACAGGAAACACTTCAACCTGTTCTACACACTGACCATCACAATGGATCAGCAGCAAAGTAAAAACTCAGAAATTAAAGGACAGAACCTAACTTCCACACTGATGCAAAAGATAAAACTAAGCAATTGACTCTCACAAAATAAGATGAATAGAA
>CAUYPK010124143.1:0-43890 GCA_963574355.1 Loris lydekkerianus | reverse complement strand
CTTTCCCTTCCTTCCTAGATTCTCACTCCTATGACTAGAAAGATTACTTCCATTTGTGAAAGTGCTGGGAGACTAAAATTTGCTAGATAACGTGTGTGACCTGTGGCTCCTGGTTCATGGAAATGATCAGACACTCTGGCTGTTGTGATTCTCATCCCATGATGCCTACCACCTGTCAAATTCAGTGGAGAAACAACATCTGACAGCATTCAAATCCAGCTGCAGTTGAATTTCACCCTGGTGTCCCTACTGTGGCCCCCACCACCATCCCTAGGAAAGCCCAATCTCTAGTCCAAGGAGCAAGCATTCTTGTATGAATTTCAAGGTTTTTATTGCTGGAATCCTCTAGTTAGACACCTGGGTACAGCAGGTTGCTGAGACTACTTAGTGGTAAGGCATGTAGCTTCCTTCGGTCTTCTGGCAAAGACAGCTCTCTTAACAAAAATCGCTTGAGTATGTTTTGTCCTACAAAGAGAAGATCAGGAAAGTTGGTGAGGCCTCAGGGGCAAAAGAGACATGGAGTTTGCACTGAGCACTCCTCAGACATTTCCTGGGAAAGGGCTTGTAGCCTCATCTGGATTGTGCCTTTTGCATTTGAGCAAGTAAAGGGGGTTTTCCTCCAATCTTCTGCACCATGAGTAGCCCAACTTGTGCCTGAGAAGTCTTGAAAAGCTCCTTTCAAAGGAATAAAAAGAAGAGGAGAGGCAGCCAGTGTTGGTGGCTGCTGAGGAGGACCTGGTGAGTCTGGGCACCAGTAAGCCTCCAAGAATGAACTGTTCACATTTCCATTCCTACTTCTGCCCCTTGGGCACTTGTAGGTGAAGCAGCAACTATCCCTCACCAACTCCTGGGGCAACAGAGAGAGGATTCACTTTGTGGGGTGGTCCAGGCCTGGAGATGGCAGGCGGGGAGGCTTTTAGAAATGCCTCCTCTCCTGGCATGTGAGTCACTGGATGGCTTCTTGGGATCCAGAGAATAATAAAGAAATGAAGATTTTCAGGGAAGGGGAAATGGAGGAGGGAACTTGAGGGGTTGAATAAAGAAAGGACCAATTTTTTTTTTTTTTTTTTTTTTTTTTTTATACAGAGTCTCATTATGTTGCCCTGGGTGGAGTGCCATGGCATCACAGCTGACAGCAACCTCAAACTCTTGGGCTTAAGGGATTCTCTTACCTCAACCTCCCAAGTAGCTGAGACTACAGGGGCCCACCATAACACTTGGCTATTTTGTTGTCATAGCTGTCATTGTTTTTTGGCAGGCTTGGGCCAGCTTCAAACCCGCTAGGTCTGGCGTATGTGGTTGGTGCCCTAGCCACTGAGCTACATGTGCACAGCTAAGGAACCAATATTTGAAGAGGGGAAGGATCCAATTGTTTTTTGTTTGTTGATTTTTTTTACAGATAGGTTCTCACTTTATGGCCCTCGGTAGAGCGCCGTGACATCACAGCTCACTGCAACTTCCTACTCCTGGGCTTAGGTGATTCTCTTGCCTAGGCAATTCTCTCTTGTGAGCTTCCCAAGTAGCTGGCACTATAGGCACCTGCCACAATGCCTGGCTACTTTTTTTTTTGCAGTGTTTTGGCCAGGGCTGAGTTTACACCTGCCACCTCTGGTATATGGGGTCAGCATCCTACTCCTTTAATCCACACGTGCCGCCCCTGCCCTGCTACTTTTTGTTACAGTTTGGCCAGGGCTGGGTTTGAACCCACCACCTTCAATATATGGGGTGGGCATCCTACCCACTGAGAAACAGGTGCCACCAGAATCCAATTTTAATGGTTGAATAGAGGTCTAGGCTTGATTGCTGGAGTCAGGGAGGCCAGAACTGAGGAGCTGAATCAGAGGTCAGGTGGTGCTGTGGAGAGGGGAGATGCTGGAGGTTCCCACGTGGCTCCTGCTAAGCTGACCAGCCTTAGCCAGCTGCAGAGCTCAAGGGCTGGTTCGAATCTCCCTTCCTGGCTCTTCCCCACCCACACTGTTGTCTGCTGCATTCCCTCTGTCTCCTGGCTCATGTGTTTCTTTTCCCTCCCAGATTCCCAGGGAAGTGCCATGGTGGGGAGGAGGATGAGACCTGGGCTGAGCAGAGCCCCTGGACGGCACTGGGGTGCAGACACACCCGGTGGTACTCACCAGTGCAGACAGGGCATTATCCTTATCCTCTTCTGTCAGTTTATTGTCGGAACACATCTTCGCTTGCTTAGCATATTCCAATATTGCAGAGGATTTTGCATAATTTTTCACATAATTCCCAAATTCATCAGTGGTTCCCTTCAGGAAGAGGTTAAGAGCCTTCTCCACAGCTGGGCATATGTCACAGTCTAGAACACAAAGACAGGCTGACTCATCCTGGAAAGATGTCCATCAGAACCCAGCTATCCTTCACCTCCCAGCCTGCTCAGGATGCCCCAGGGAAACCATGTCCCCAGGCACCCACTTGAGCCTGAGAGCAGGAGTGAGGCTGCGCAGAGCAGCAGGAAAGCAGCAGCCAGCTTCATGGTGCGGGCAGCAGGTACTCCCTTCCCACTCTGGGGCCCTTTATACTGTCCTGGGGCCCCCAGTGGGGAAGGGAGGGGCCTGTGTCTGGGACTTCTTATTCTAGGAGGCACCTCCAGGCCCCACCTACGCCATAACCCTAAATGCCTGAGGCTGTCAAGGGAGAATTTGTGTTCGCAGGAAGAGGGTAAGTGCTGAGTCAACAGAGGGGTTGGCTCATTCTCTCCCCCACCCTCAGGGTATTTTCTGAGGATCAGGCGACATGGGAAGCCAAAGGGAAGAACCAAAGGACAACTTCATTAGGGAAAAGAACAGAGGGCTCCCAAATCAGGCCTCCTGAGTGATGGCCCATGTCAGCCTGTCACATTTAGATGTGACCTTGGGGATAGTCTGGTGAGGACTTTATGGAAACTTCTTGCTTTTCCTAAGGGTCTCACAGCTAGTAAGCATCAAGGGCAGGCCACATGATCAGGCCCCTGGTGGCTCTGTGTCCCAGACCTGCACAGTGGCCTCCCTTGAGCCAGCCTGTTTGTTTCTGGAGCCTGAACTTGGCTCCTGTGCTCACTGGGCCTGCAGCTGTAGTTGTCTCTTAACCAAGTCCTGCCACCTGGGTACTGGGAGGGCACCTCAAATGGGAAGGAAATGTATCACCCCCCCCTTCCCCACCTACTTCTCTTTTTGAGTTTCTCAAGATGGCCAAGGCCATAGATAAACAAGGAAAGACTATGAAACTGTCACAGAGCAGATGACATAGTGGACACCAGGCAGCTGCCACTCAGTGCTGGTGCCTCAAGGCCTAGAGCAGTGACGAACTGTGATCCCTGTTTGGTGCAGGGTTCTAAACAAAGACCAAAAATCTTGAGTCCTCCTTTTGTCTCTGTGGTGCCAGAAAACCTTACTCTGTCACTCTGAACTCAAGGGTCACAACACCATCTGTACAGAGTGAAAGCCAAGCATCTTTCTGCAGCCCACTGCCCTGTGTGATGTGCTCGTTTCATCTCTCAGCCCTGAGGCCTTTCTGAGCTCACCCCAACATCCTCTCTGCTCTCCTTGGCTTCCTTCCTTTCTTTTATTTTGCAGTTGTCATTGTTGTTTTTCAGCTGGTTGGGGCAAGGACCGAACAGCCAGCCTTGGTGTATATGGCCTGCAACCTACCCACTGAGCTACAGGCACCACCCTACTGGCTTCCTTTCTGTTTCAGGCCAAGCCTGCTCCTGCAGCAGGGCCTTTGTGTGTGCTGTGTGTACTGCCTGAAATGGTCCTTCTCCAACTGGCTGCAGGATCAACACACTCCAATTCCTCAGGGACTCCCCCTCATTCTCTTCAAATATCTCCTTATTAGAGGGCAGTAAAGTGGCTCATGCCTGTAAGCTCAACAGTCTACAAGGCCAAGGCAGATGGATCTCTTGAGCTCAGGAGTTCAACATTAGCCTGAGCAAGAGTGAGAACCATCTCTACTAAAAATAGAAAAACTAGAGGCCATTGTGGTGGCACTTGTTGCCCCAGCTACTTGGGAGGCTGAGGCAGAAGGATCGCTTGAGCCCAGCAGTTTGAAGTTTCTATGAGCTGTGGTGACTCCACAGCATTGTACCCAGGGCATCTGAGACTCTGTCTCAAACAAACAAATAATGAAAATTATCTTCTCAGAGAGACTGATGTAAATTCTTGACCCCTTATAATAAAAGGCCTTCCCATGTCCTACACAGTGTCCTCTGTCCTCCCTCCCTTCCTCCACACCACTTCCTGTCATGGGTGGATGGTCTCTCCCTGTTAGTCTTGCTTCAGCCTCCAGAGTAGCTGAGACTACAGGCGCCCACCACAAAGCCCAGCTAGTTTTTCCATTTTTAGTAGAGATGGGGTCTCGCTCTTGCCCAGGCTGGTCTCAAACTCCTGTCTGGCTCCCTGGTAGGTGTGTATGCTGAGGTTCAGGGCAGCAAAGGTCTTGCTGCTACTGCTGCTGTGTCCCCAGAAATAGGACAGGGAACCCCCCATGAATGCTCCATAAATGTGAGATAAATTGAAGGAATAGCCCATTTCTCTGGAGTCTATAAACAAGAAAAATCATACATACAGGCATGGTGCCTGTAGCTCAAGTGCCTAAGGTGCCAGCCACACACACCAGAGCTGGTGGGTTTGAACCCAAACCTGGCCTGCCACACAACAATGACAACTACAACCAAAAAATAGCCAAGCAGTGTGGCAGGCGCCTGTAGTTCCACTTACATGAGAGGCTGAAGCAAGGGAATCGTTTAAGCCCAGGAGTTGGAGGTGCTCTGAGCTTTACCCAGGGTGACACTTTACCCATGGTGACAGCTTGAGGCTTTGTCTCAAAAAAAAAAAAAAAAAATGTACACTTGCACAAAACTGGTGGTTTTGATATTGATTGGTGTTCAATAGAGTGAAAGTTTCAATGCTTTGTCATGTCAGAATTAAGCAGTTATTTATTTTTTTTGCTGGAGGGCCTTGCTTGACCTTTACTCTCAGTGACAGAGTAAGGTTTGCTGGTGTCCCAGAGCCAGAGGGAGGAGATACATTTTTTGATCTGGATTAGAACCCTGTGCCAAACAGGACTCACATCCGGTAACTGCTCTTGGCCGAGAGGCTCCACCACTGAGCTGCAGCTGCCAGGTGTCCACCATGCCAAATGCTCTGAGAGCCGTCTGCTCTCCTTGTTTTTTATGGCCTTAGCCATCTTGAAGAGGATCAGCCAGGTATTGTAGAACGGACACCACGCTGAGTCTGTCTGAGTTTTCCTCATAATTTACACTGGGGTAGGATTTTGGGGAAGACAACACAGAAATGAAGTGTCTTTCTTGTCACATGGTATCAGGGTGTGTGCAATATCCATGTCTCATAACTGGTTATCACTTATCCCTTGATTAATATTATCTTTGCCACATGCCAGGGAAGCTGGTGAAATGATCCAGTTGGTGGGAAAGAACGGGAGCATTCCCAGACCCTTTCTGTTCTCCCCTTTTTCTACTCTTTTCTTTGGAAATGTCTAGCCTACTTTCAAGGGGGGAGGGAGTGTCTACAGATACTGCTGGGAATTCTTCTGTAGGGAACATTTGTCTCTTCTTCCCTGCTTGTTTATTCAATCATTTATTTATATCTCCATCTGGCTGCAGGATGGACTCACATTCAGCCCCTCTTGGTATTCATGGGGGATGTGGTGCAGGAGGACCGCACAGATAACATCGACAGATGCTTGGGCCCTTCTGTCTGTGCGCATGTGCGGTGATCCCATGTCGCCTGTGCACGTCCTCCCCATCATTCATGTGACTTCAAACACAGCACTTGGTGCACAAGAAATTCAAGTTTAGGGTTTTGGAACTTTGAGACAGAGTTTCACTTTGTCACCCTCAGTAGAGTATTGTGGCATCACAGCTCACAGCAACCTCCAACTCCTGGGCTGAGGCGATTCTCCTGCCTCAGCCTCCGGAGTAGCTGGGACTATAGGAGCCCCCCACAATGCCCGGCATTTTCTTTTTTTTTCTGTAGCAGTTTGGCTGAGGCCGGATTTGAACACACAACCTTCGGTATATGGGGCGGCACCCTACTCACTTAGCTACTAGAGCCATTCTAGGGTTTTGGAACTTTGTAGAATTCTGTCCCCCACCCCCACCGAAATATTTTCAATCTACAATTGGTTGAATCCACAGATGCGGGACACACCCATACAGAGTGTAACTGTGTATCCTTTTACACTCTGGCTTACAATCCAATAATGTCATTTATTGTGATGTTCATACTGTCATACTGTCCCAGATTTGACCACCAGGAACTTTCTCAGGCTTCCTCCTGCTACAATGCTCATGGACAATCTCATCTTGTCAGTGCCAACAAACAGCTTTCCTAGGGTAGATGATTGAATTGAACTCCTGAGAGGTTAAGCAGACAAAGTGTCACCTCTGGTTGACCTGGAACTCTAGTCTACAGAGCTCTGGCCCACAGGGGTCTGTAGGGATGTGGACACCTTGGGGGGTTCTGCTCATGTTACTGGATGGGCTATGTACACCCTTTTGGGCTGTCTTTACTGATGGAGAAGGGTGAGACAACCAGGAGAAGGGACAGTGCTGGAGCCACAAGGAGTCAAGAAGGGGTTCTGTGGCTTAGCTCCCTATAGGGTGAGAGGGAAGGTGGTGGCATGATCCAGTTGGTGGTGAGAGGAGAGCATTACCAGACCCTGAGGAAGAAAACAAGTGGCCACAAGTCCTGGCACTTCCCTGGCATAGAGTGACTCAGAGCCCAAAGATGCACCCACTTGTCCCTGTGGCACGATTCAGAAATGGCAGCTGTTAAGATGTTCAAGGGGCCCCTCTCAATCCCAGATCCCCATTCTTATCCCCAGGTCTTTAACTCAGGCAAAAGTCAGTCAGGCAAAATAGATGATATTGTGGCCACCTATAGTAACATAGACTTGTGTTACTTGACTCCTGTGACTTTCATTTGTCCATTTGAGGAGAGTATTGTGTTAGAGCCAGGATAGGTGGAGGAAGAATGTGGCCAGGAGCCAGAGATGACATTTGTGGCTGGGATAACACAGTATTTATTGACCTTAGAAAGATCAACTGCAGTTGCTTTTGGGCAAAGACACAACCTCTTCTCTCCAAAAGTCAACAGCATTAGGACAACTGTCTCCAGGAGTTTTGCGCCTGAGAGGGGGGCCTAAAGGAATCACGTGTTCCTCAGCCCAGCCCACATTAGGAGCTCCTGGAAGGGACATGGGCTAGTCTCAGGGAGCCAGCGATTTATAAGGCAACAGAAACCCTGCCCTGAGCAGAGCCTTCCAGCAGCCAACACCATGAAGGGGGCACTGCTTGTGCTGGCCTTGCTGGTGACCGGAGAGCTGAGCTTCAAGACGGGTGAGAGTGGGAAGGAGAGAACAGGTGGCCTTTCACACCTCGCCGTCCTCTATCTCCCTCTGTCCTACCAGATCTCAGAGCAGCTTCTAGGGATTTAGGAAGCATCTGGGAGATCATCCCCCTGGGGGCCTGCAGAAGATCTGAGTGGAGAAAGCAGTGGGGAGAGAGAGGCCTGCCGACAGCTGAGCACACAGTGGGGAGAATGAGTAGGGACAGTGGTGCTTATTTGAAAGCCAGAAGCACAGCAGGCTGTTGTGCCTGGTGTGGTGGTCAGGGACAGAGGGGTTGCTAGTTCTGGCCTCTCTCACTGCTCCTTCCTTCTGGGAGTGCCCCCTAGAAAGGGCAATCTCTGGGACATCAGTAGTCCTGGGAGAAGGCATATCTCTGCAGAAAGTCACCCAGGAGACACTGGGGACATGAAGAAACTCAACCCGTCTGACCCTGGCTGCTTTCTAATGAGGTGTTTTCCTGTTTGTGTTTTTAGCAGAAGCTTGCCCTCTTTTCTACAAAGTCTTTGGTGCACTTGTCTTTGCAGACAAGCACCTACTGGACAGCCTCCTCAATAAGGTCAATGCTACTGAACCAGAAAAGGCAGCCTTTGAAAAAATCCAGGAATGCTTCAATGAGGAGGGTATCAAAGGCAAGACGCTGGATGTGCTCGGCCTGGTAACTTCCACATGCAGCACACTGTAATGTGCCACATACTAACAGAGCACACAATCATGTGATACACAACAAACATGATCTACCAACAATCTGCTCCTACCTCCAGGACATATAATACGTGACAATAAGCCACCTGCACGTCTACCCTGTTCTGCCACCACACTTGTTCCTCTGACACCAATGAGCTTACACACAGTTGGTAAACAGGGGAAGGATATCCGTGCGCAACTGCTGTGATTGTTTTCCTAGGGGAGCTAACATAGCAGGAGTAGAATTTTTAACGTTTTTCAGCAAAGAAAGTTCTCAGTTCAGCTCCTGCACAGCTGGGAGCCCTGGAAGTTCTATCTTACAAATTTTACAAATGAGGATCTGCCCTTGGATTCCCTTCCCAGGAAGAAGGCCCTGGCCTTGTAAGACCTCTGCTTATGGGCTAGTTTCATTTCCGCTGGTGCCGCCTTGATGGCCAGTCTACTGGCTCAGATGGAGTCCCACTTCCATCTCCATTGTCTCAGGCTGCAAAAGCCAGAATTTATCCCTATGATTTTGATGCCTGAGGCAGCTTTTACTTACATGCCACTGCTCATGGGGATTATCCAATATATTTCCTGATGAAACTCTTTTATTTTTATTTTCTTTTTGAGACTGAGTCTTGCTCTGTTGTTTGGGCCAGAGTGCAGTGGCATCATAACTCACTGCAACCTCAAACTCCTGGGTTCAGGGATCCTCCTGCCTCAGCCTGCCAAGTAGCTAGGATTACAAGTGCCCACCACAACTTGTCGTTAGTTTTTCTGATTTTAGTAGAGACAGTGTCTCACTCTTGCTCAGGCTGGTCTACAACTCCTGAACTCAAGTGACCCTCCTGCCTCGGTCTCCCAGAGTGCTAGGATTACAGGCATGAGCTGCTGCATCCAACTACGTTTTTGTATTTCTTATAGAAATGGGTCTTGCTATGCAGCTTTGGCTGGTTTCAAATTCCTGGCCTCAAGTGATCCTCCCATTTCAGCCTCCCCAAGTGCTCTGCCTGTCCCCCAATGAGCTTTTTGCAGCTATTGTTATTGTTCTTGTCCCACAGTTATATAGATTTTGAATAGTCTGTTTCTCACCCTATTTTACCCCAAATACTGTTATTTTGAGTGTCTGATTTCGCAAAGAGAGGTTTTTTAAGTAACAGAATTCCTTATGCTGATCTATGCACACAGGACACATGAAGTTGTTTAGGACATATGCGTACATGTTCTATCCTTCATACATCTGACAGATGGGTCTTAGGTGCTTCACAGAAAACCAGGCTGAGCCACCTTGCCCCTCTGTTGGGCCCAGTCTCCCCTTGCCATCCAGAACCTTCTCATCTCCTTCCCTCCCTGGCTGGAGTGGTTGTTCAGCCTCCTTCCTGTGCTCGGTAAGTTGAACAGCCGTCCTCATCCTGGCTTGAGTGACTGCAGCCCCCTGGCAGGGTGGGTCTGTAGTGGGGGAGCTAGATCACGGAGAGGAACTTTACATTCTTGTAGATGAGGACTGAGATGCTGCTGGGTGGGGTTGGGTAGCCCTGCTGTGGGTTCAGGACCTGCCTACAGTCACCTCTTTTTCCCCTCTCTCCTAGAGCTCCATAGCCCTTAGTCCAGAATGCCTCAGCTTCACAGGAAAAGAGCTAAAGGAAGATATCAAAAAACGACTTTCCAAACTGAACCTTTTTTCGAGATGAATCTTTGCCCCTCATGCCTGACATGAGGACTATCTTCCTGCCCTGATCTCCATCTCACCTGAAGCTGGAATCCAGACACCTGTCTCCACCTGATGCTGTCTTGGTTAGACTGTCCCCAATAAAACACTTGCAGCTCAGCAAGGTGTGTCTGGTGTCTGTGTGAGAAGCAGAATGTAGCTGAGGGTGAGGAGAGATGACACACGTGGCCACTAAGACCGTGGAGACAGGCCCTGCCACTGACTAGCTGTGTGATCATGGGCAAGAAAGTTTATTTTTCTGAGGCTGTAAAATGTCAAATGAGGACTCAATTATGTCGCCCTAGGCTATACGAGTCTGGCAGGATAAAAATGGTGTTAGCGGCTACTGGCAGCATTTCTCTGGCTCTGGCCTTTATCATAGTTGCAAGGCTATAGTCTCTTATGGCCGATAATTGTTGGGTAGCTAAGGAGGTGACTGGGTAGGCTCCTCCCAATGTCATTCCCTATTTTCTACTTCTTGGCTAGATGTCTTCTGAGGAGGCCAACCTTCTACAGGGATGCTCAGTAACACTGCTGCTCGTGAGTTCTGCCATGGGGACCAGGACACTAAATAGTCTCAGCCTGGGAAGAGGGACTAAAGGAGTAGATGACAGAAACTCACCATCAAGGAATGGCAGGATCATGGAAAGAGCTCAGGCCTTGAGGTCTTATTTATAGCTCAGTGTAGTGGCTCCCACTGGAATCCTAGCACTCTGGGAGGCTGAGGTGGTTGGATCCCTTGAGCTCAGGCGGTTGAGACCAGCCTGAGCAAGAGTGAGACCCCATCTCTAAAACAATAGGAGGGCATTGCAGTGGCTGCTTAGAGTCCCAGCTCCTCGGGAGGCTGAGGCAAGAGGATCACTTGAGCCCAAGAGTTTGAGGTTACTGTAAGCTATGACGCCACAGCACTCTACCAAGGGTGATAAAGTGAGACTCTGTCTCAAAAAAAGAAAAATCTTACTTATACAATGTGCCACCTGGGACAACTGCTGTTATCTCCCCTCAGAGTCTATTTCCAAAAGCATCACATGGGTAATTGCACCATATGATCATCTCAAGAGATACAAAGAAAGCATTTGACAAAATTCTGCACAGTTTCATTATTAAAAACCCTCAACATAGGACTATTACTCAAAATTGTAAAAGCCATTTATGACAAACCCACAACCAACATCATGCTGAATGGGGAAGAGTTGAAAACATTCCCCCCCCAGGTACTGGAACAAGACAAGGTGCCACTGCCATCACTATTATTCAATATAGTACTGCAAGTTCTAGTCGGAGCAATCATGCAAGAGAAAGAAATGCAGGGTGTCCAAATCAGGAAGGAGGGGACCAAACTGTCGATCTGCACTGATGACATGATCTAGTATCTGAAAAACCCCAGACTCTACCAAGAGACTCCTGGAATTGATAAATTTAGCAAAGCCTTAGATCATAAAATCAATGAACATAAATCAGTAGCATTTCTATATACTAGTAACAGTCAAGCTGATAGCCAAGTCAAAGACTCAATATCGTTCACAATAGCTAAAAAGAAAATAAAATATCTAGGAATATACTTAACAAGGAGATGAAAGATCTCTACCTGGAGAACTTCGAAACACTTATGCAGAGGATGCAAATGAATGGAAAAACATAAATTGCTCAAACACTGGTAGAATCAACATTGCTACAATGTGCATACTATCCAAAGTGATTGACAGATGCAATGCAAAATACCAATGTCATATTTCACAGATCTAGACTGAAAAGGACCCCCATCTTCACCACTCACAAAAGATGGATTTAAAAAAAAGACTTAAATATAAGGTATAAAACCACATGAATTCTAAAGGAAAATGTAGGAAAAATGCTTCTGGATATCAGCCTAGGCAAAGACTTTAGGACTAAGGGCCCAAGTAATGGGATTTGATTACACCAAAAAGCTTCTGCACAGCCAAGGAAATAATCAACAGAGCAAACAGACTACCTAAAGAATGGGAGAAAATATTCATGAGCATATATCTAATCAAGGGCTAATATGCAGAATTTACAAAGAACTCAAAGTGGAAAGAACAAACAACCCCATTAAAAATTGAGCAAAAGACATGAACAGAAGCTTTTCAAAAGCAGATAGACAAATGCCAACAAACATAGGAAAAAATGCTCAACATCACTAATCATCAAGGAAATGCAAATTAAAACCACGAGATGCCTTACTCCAGTTAGAATGGCTTTTACTAAAAAGTCCTGAAACAACAGGTGTTGGTGTGGATACAGTTTTAACAATAAAATGTCTAAAAAAAATTGAAATTTTCAAAAATTCTTTATTTCACAGCCATAGGAACATGTTTCACATTATTAAAGTTTTGTGGACTGTTAGAGTTCAAGGACATTTGAGTTCACTCATCACGTCCATTCTGTGTGCATTATTCTCACTGAACAAGACATACTGTTGTGCTTTCTCCTTGAATTCATTAAATTAGGAAGTCAGTGCCCAAGGCCATGCCACAATGCCTAAGATTCCTTCATGAAGGGATAGGATGTTTGCTGCAGATGTAGTCTCAGGCTCCAAGGGTAAAGAGTTCTTGGGATATGGCTGCCATGGCAATGTTGTTGTTAGGATAATTCTAACAATCACAAACAATACAATTACAAAAATGATAATCCACATCATAATCCTTCTTGCACTTTGGACCATCAATGGCGGTCCTCCCAGTGATTTCCAGCAGGCAGTGTAAGGGCTCCTGGACTGCACTCCCAAAATAGATTCTGTGCTTTAGTTTACTCTGCTGTGGTCTCCAGAAACATCTCAGACAGCTCTGAGTGCTGCGTTCTTTTTATCTGAAGATGTAGAGAAGTTTGGTTCCCACTCTCATCCTGATGAAAACTTTGTTCAGTGCACTTGATCTCAGCTCAAATTTAATTAGCCGTTTTCTTAATTTCTTTATTCAGATCTTCAAAGTCTTCTTTTATGTTTCCTTCTAGCTTTAGTAAAGAAAGAATGGAATTATACAGAGTTATTTTATGCAGGTAACTTAACTTTGTTCACATACAAATATTCTAGACTTTTGCCCTCCCCTCAAGATTTATAATTTTGCTTCCTTATTTTATAATATTTTAAATATCTTTTGCTGAACCAAAATTGTCTTCAAGATATCAGAATTAATTCCCTACATAACAAATGAAAAGATGCCACACATGACTTGTTTCTAATCAAGATGAAATAACAGGGAGCAGATTTATTCTTAGTTAAAATGATTATAAAACCACATAAAATACATGAAACAAGTCTCAAGATATTGTACATGAAGCAGTGTGGGAGAGTTACCTTTAAATTACGGGAAGGGAACATACAAAGTACACCCTATAACTGCCCCATCTTATTGCCTAGAGAAAACTTCAAGGTCATGCTATGTGAAGGGGGGACCTAAATGGAGCCTGGAAGTCTCCTTGAGGTAGGGGGATGAAATTACAATTATAGGAAGAACCAAGGCCTATGCAGCTGTACAACAGAGTACCAGAAATGAGAGGAACACAGGAAGATTCTCTAAGATCTGTAGAAGGCCCCTCAAGTATTTGTCTGAGTACTGGTATGTTAGGAAACTACTAGAAAGTGGGGAAATATCCATCCACAAATATTAGACAAGGAAAAAAACCTCAGAGATCACAACAGGTCAAATGTAGTGAATTTCACTTCCATTGTTAGGCTTTTTGTTTCTTTCCTGCACTTTTGTCATTCTTGGCCCTCTTTCAATTATGCACTTTAAAAAACTGCTGCATGGATTATTACTGTGTGAAACAAGCAATTTAGCTACATGTTTTGCTGGCTCCAGGGGAACTAAATGACATACACAGTGATAGACTTTGAGAGAAATGACATGACTGTCCAATGATCATGGTATGTCTGTTATTTACACAGTGATTTTTTTTTTTTTTTTTTAACACAGTGATTTGTGGATTGAAGAGCTGGTAGCAATATTTGTACTTATTTCAATTACTCACAGTTAATATGAAATTACAACGGTATTATCAGGGACTTGTATTTGTATAAAGTAAATAACCAAAGTTTGTGCATATTTAGTTCAAAGTGAGGACTACCTATATGGAACAGAAAAAATGCTGGCCAGGCACAGTGACTCACGCCTGTTAATCCCAGCACTTTGGGAGACTGAGGGAGGTGAATTGCTTGAGCTCAGGAGTTAAGAGATCAGCCTGAGCAAGAGCTAGACCTCTATCTCTACTAGAAAAAGAAAAACTAGCTGGGCACTCAGAGGCTTGAGCCTAAGAGTTTGAGGTTGCTATCACCAGGGCATACTACCCAGGGTTATAGATTGAGATTCTGTCTTAAAAAAAAAAAAAAAAAAAAAAGGCTAAGTTGGATAAATTCATAAAACTTGTCTAAAGGTAAGGCAATTAAATCATATTGCATTCACTGTATAATTCAACAGCAGGAACTTTGCAGAATATACTTGCATCTGTCATGTACTAGTGAACTAGCAGTGTGAAAGGTTAATTTTACTCACTTGCAGGGATCTAATTATCTATTCCACGAATTTTGCACAGAAACAAAAACTAACCCAAGTTGCTGCCCTGCACAGTACAATAACTTAGAAGTTTTATTGTGATTTTTAAAACTCAGGAACAATATTAATTTTTTTCTGAATTTAAAGATCTACTTCAACCACTATTCTTGTACACTGAAAGACTCTGAAAACTTTTTTTTTTAGTTAAACTTGATTGTTTCCTAATGTATTCAAATCTAAACCTACCAAGCAGTACAGCCTGTATGTGCAGAATTTACTATATTGTGTCGAAGTCTTTTAGACAAAAACTAAACTTGTTTGAATCTTAAGTAAGGTCAAGTTTCTCTAATACACTTTCTGTATTGCCAAAAGTTAAAACAAGAAATGAGATCTAAATTCCCACACAAATTTGCATCAGATATTTCCAAGGCAAAACTATAATTCCAACAGATATTTTTGGATGTCACTGAAAATGCAAAGGAAATTTCCTTATTTTAAAATCCATTTAACTTGGCTGGGTATCTGTAGCTCAGTGATTAGGGTGCCAGCCACCTGCTCCAGGGCTGGTGGGTTTGAACCTGGCCCAGGCCTGCTAACCAAAGAAAAACAAACAAACAAAAAAATAGCCTGCGTTGTGACAGGCGCCTGTAGTCTGGGCTACTGGGGAGGCTGAGGCAAAAGAATTCCTTAAGCCCAGGAGTTTGAGGTTGCTGTGAGCTATGACACCATAGCTCTACTGAGGGTGACAAACTGAGGCTCTGTCTCAAAAAAAAAAAATAATAAAATAAATCCATTTAACTGTGTGAGATTAATCTGTAATATAATGACATACTGAAAAGCAAATATCAAAAGAAAAGTCTAATGGACTAACACGCTAGTGCTTAATATTCTCTATTTAAATCATATCTTCAGCTGGGCGCCTATAGCACAGTGGTCCACATACACGGAGACTGGTGGGTTCGAACCCAGCCAAGGCCATCTAAACAATGACAACTGCACAAAAAAAATAATCAGGCATTGTGGCGGGCGCCTGTAGTCCCAGCTACTCCGGAGACTGAGACAAGAGAATCCGTCCAGCCCAAGATTTAGACGTTGCTGTGTTGCCTTGCTATGACGCCAGGGCACTCTACTAGGTGGCAAAGTCAGACTCTTGTCTCAAGAAAAAAGAAAAGAAAAGGCACAAAGAGTCACGATTTCACACTTGGTAGACTCACAAAATTGGAACATTTCACAAAATAAAGTGCTTGCACTAACAGTTAACAACCAAATAACTATAAACTCTAATAGGAGCATAAATTGATAAATCATGGAAAACAATTTGTCATTGTAAAACAAAGATGCTTATGAGAACATACTTTGTGCAGGCAAATCTTTCCTTACTGAGAGGAAACCAGCTGATGTCATGTTGTTGTTGTTTTTAAGACCATGGCTGCCACAGAAATTAACCACCACACTCACACGATCTACCAAGGTAGAAGCACCGCGTAGCCAGTATCATGCACATTAAGTACTTGACATGGACAAGAAAATTGATAGCCTACTATTTATAATTCTAAAAATAAGTAAAATAGACCAGGCATGGGGGCTCACGGTTGTAATCCCAACACGTTTGGGAGGCAGAGGCGGGTGGCTCGCTTGAGCTCAAGAGTTTAATCGAGACCAGCCTGAGAAAGAGTGAGACCCATCTTTACTAAAAATGGAGAAACTAGCTGGGCATCCTGTAGGTCCCAGCTACCGGGGAGACCAAGGCAGGAGGATCACTTGAGCTCAAGAGTTTGAGGTTGCTGTGAGCAGTGATGAAAGGCAGACCCCTGTGGTGTGCAGGGTCACCATAAAGTGTCAAAAGGGAAGAAGAACATTCTTAACAAAGGAAACAGCATGTACCATCTAAGGCCATACCACCCTGAACTCGTCTGATCTAAGCGTTGGGCCTAGTTAGTACTTGGATGGGAGACTGCTTGGGAATAAGGGGGAAGGAAAGAGGAAAGGGAGGCCAGGCCAGGCACGGTGGCGTGAGCTCACGAGTTCGAGACCAGCCTGAGCAAGAGGAGACTCTGTCTCTACTAAAAACAGAAAAACTAGCAGGGGCGAGGTGGCGGGCACCTGTAGTACCAGCTACTAGGGAGGTTTGCTTCAGCCCAAGAGTTTGAGGTTGCTATGAGCTAAGATGATGACACAGCACTCTACCCAGGGCGACAGAGTAAGACTATGTCTAAATAAATAAACAAAAAAATAATAAAATAAAAAAAAGTAAAATAAATTGCGGGGAAGCAGCAAGGCCAGCCCACATCTTGGGAGGAGATCCAATTTGTGAGAGCACAAATGACCCGGCAGACCTTGTCGCGTCTGCGTACTTTTCTGGGAAACGTAGTTTTGTGGCCCAGGAGCCACTGTCCACCTTACAATGCAAGTACTGGGCTGCCCTTGGTCCCGGGTAGGATACTTCGCCAGAAGATGACAGCGTCCTCATCCTGACTCCCGGCGGTATAATTTCTTAGAAAGCCGAGCCCGTTTTCCTCACGAGCCGCCAAGTCGAAGCCACCATGTCGGCGCCGCCGCGGAGACTGCTGGGAAGTGTGGTCTTCCGCCGCGGAGACTGCTGGGAAGTGTGGTCTTCCGCAGCCGCAGGGCGACCGTTCTCGGCCAGTTAACTTCTGTCCCAGTGGCGGAAGAGTCTGGGAAATGTTGCTTGGTCGTGGGCATCGCTCCTGGTTGGTCCTCCTGAAATCTCGGGCCTGAGAGCCGGGTTCCTAGCTCTGGAAGGGTCCCAGGCAGTGTAGTTCCGCAGTCCCAGCCGACAGCCCCCTCACCAGCGACCCAGCGCGTCAGGTAGGCGGAGTCGCCCGCTCCGGACGCCCCCGGGCCTCGGGGCCAGTGAGGCCCTGCCGAGGAATCGCCAGGCGGGGTCCCGGGGACTCGGGCCGAGGAAGCTTGGCTGGTCTCGGGGCCTACGCCTCGGTGCGTCCTCGGCCGGGGCCGGGCTTTTCTGGGCGCCCGCGCCTTGCTCTGTAAGGAGAGAGGAACGACGGCGCTTCGCTTGGAGAGCGGTTGCGAAAGCGAGTTAAGTGTCTGCTTAACTCGTCGAAACGCCACCAACGAGTGTCTTCATGTTATCCAGCCAAGAAGCTGACGCTTTACATTTGTGTAACTTGAACGGATGGATGGTCTCAGTGTCTCCGAATGTCAGTTTCGTCGTCATTAAAACATAGTAATCTGAGATAATGAGAAGGCCCACCATTTATAGTGGTGAAGATTGAACAAGCGGATATTTGAAATTATTACTGTTGCTTATGAGTCGGTCTTTGAGTACAGAAGAGTTGATGTTCCCAGCAGGTGGCACCCGGTAAAACGGTTAGTTAGGCCATGCCAAGAAACGCCCTGTTGAAGCGAAGGGAAGGGTTGGAACTGTGCGTTTCCATTGTGGCGTATCGCAGAGTTGAAGATAAGCCTGGTTTCTCACAACTGCTTTTTCCCACCCTTACTATGCCTTCTCAGGACACTGCCCATTTATATAATGCAAGAGCCCCGAAGAGAACTGCATTGACTATCATGAATTGCAAAGAAATGTCTCAGGTAAGTCGGTTTATCCCCAGGTCTTCCTGAAACTCTTATTAGGACTTTGAGTTTGCTTTGCTTCTCCTGCCTGTTCCTGCGTAAGAAAGCCCTAAATGGGACTGGGTCTACGGTTCTTTTCATTATACAAAAGGACAGGAAAGCCCCAAAGTACTGTCCACCTCACTCACTACTTCTCTTTTCTACAATTTTTGGCTGGAAGATTCTCTAGAGTCCTGAGTCAAAAAAAATTTTTTTCTTTTTGAGATAGAGTCTTACTCTGTTGCCCTGGCTAGAGTGCAGTGGCATCATCATAACTCACAGCAACCTCAAACTCCTAGGCTAAAGCAATTCTCTTGCCTCAGCCTCCCTAGTAGCTGGAACTACAGGCACCTGACTCAATGCCTGGCTAGTTTTTCTATTTTTATTTATGTATTTTTTTTTTTTTTTTGAGACAGAGTCTCAGTATGTCACCCTTGGTAGAGTGCCACAGCTCACAGCAACCTCAAACTCTTGGGCTCCAGCCATTCTCTTGCCTCAGCCTCCCAAGTAGCTGGGACTACAGGTGCCCACCACAGCTCCCAGCTATTTTTGTTGTTATATGGTTGTAGTTGTCATTGTTTAGCAGGCCTGGGCTGGGTTCAAACCTGCCAGCCCCAGTGTATGTGAATGGCGCCCTAGCCACCAAGCCTAGTTTTTCTATTTTTAGTAGAGATGAGGTCTTATTCTTGGTTAGGCTGGTCTGTAACTCCTGAGCTCAAGGGATCCACCCTCTTTGGCCTCCCAGAGTGCTAGGATTATAGGAATCAGCCACTGAGCCTAGCCCAAATTTTTAAAATTGCAACTCAAAATGAAAGTTTGGAATTTTATAATAGATTGTTTTATGCTTGTCAAAACCGTATTATGTGGTCTCAATTCTTCCAGTTGCTTAAGTCAAGAGATGTCTGGAGTTGTCCTTGATTCTTCCCTTTCACTTAAACGTCACATTCATATATTCTAGTTAGATCTAAAATGTATACAAAATATATATAGAATCTAACCAGTAGTTACCCTGTAACCTCCACCACTGCTGCCATCCCATTCCAGGCACCTGCATCATTGCAGTAGCCTCCTTGCTGGATTCCCTGCATCTGCCTTTAACCCTCTTCAGTGTGTTCTCCATACATCTGCCAGAGTAAGCTGTTACATAAATTCCTGTCACTTCTCAACTTAAAAATTTTCGGTGCCCCTAACTCAGAATAGAAGTCACAGTTCTGTAATGACCTATAAAGCTTTTGTGCACTTAGACCATTACCTCAACTGATCACACCTTGCTCCTCTGCCTCATTGTCCTTGTGAACTCCAGCCACTGCCTCTAGGCCCTGGAAGTTGCTGTACTGTCTGCTTGGAATATTTTCCCCTAGGTTTGCACAAGCTTACATTCTTTTCTTATCTTTCCTCTGTGATTACTTTCTCAGCAGATCTTTCCTGGACACCTATTTGAAATCACAGTCACCTTCCATTGCCTATTCCTTCCCTCCTGCGTCACTGCGTCCTTGGTTTCCATAGCACTTATCACTTACCAGCTGATGCACGCTGTTTAATATATGCACTCATTGTTTCTCTCCTCCTGATGGGAGGAATATTTTTTCTTCTTTGTTGACTGTCATATCTTTAGTACCCAGAGTGGTACTTGGTATAAAACAGATTCTAAGTAAATAAATGTTAGTAAATAAAATGAGTAATGGAAAAATAATAGAGCAGAATCATGACGAGCAAAGTGAAGCCAGCATTGGTGAGAACATGAGTAGCAGATGTACATGTTAGGCAGAGTCTATTTTGGGGGGAAAATTAGATCATTAGAATTGAAAAAAACTTAAAAAAATAAAAGCTAAGATGAATTAATGCCAAAATCTCATTGATTTATCTTCTAAATGCTTAAAATACATGTTAGGAAAAATTGTACACAAATTTCAGTGTACACTGACACCAGAGACTTAATGATTTAGTGTGACAGTGTCTAAGATAACTTTTTACTCTAGTGGAAGTGTTCCATGGGTGTGCTGGCCAATTCAGTAGCCACTAGTATGACTATTGAGTACTTGAACTGTGGGTAGAGCAACTGAGGAACTGAATTTTATGTTTTATTTAATTATATTATTTTTACATTTTAGTTAATTTAAATTTAGATAGCCAAATTAGCTAGTGGCTACTGTATTGAGCAGTGCAGAACTGGTAGAAAAGTTAAAAAGCATGAGAAATTAAAATAAGTGGTAGGATACTTTTCTATTTTGTGTTAAGTCTCATCACACACAAAAAGTCCATCTCTTTTTTATGGATGAATAGTATTCCATGGTATACATATACCACAATTTATTAATCTGTTCCTGGGTTGATGGGCACTTGGGTTGATTCTACATCTTGGCAACTGTGAATAGAGCTGTAATAAACATTTATGGTAAAATGATTTTTTTTTTTTTTTTTGGATAGATACCTAGTAATGGGATTGCAGGATCAAAGGAAAGGTCTATTTTTAGCTCTTTGAGGATTCTCATACTTCTTTTCAAAAAGGTTGTATTAGTTTGCAATCCCACCAACAGTGTAAAAGTATTCCCTTCTCTCTACAACTGTGCCAGCATCTACAGCTTTGGGACTTTGTGGTGTGGCCTATTCTCACTGGGGTTAGGTGATATCCCAGGGTAGTTTTGATTTGCATTTCTCTGATGATTAGGGGTGATAAGCATTTTTTCATTTTTGTTGGCCATTCATCTATCTTCTGAGAAGGTTCTGTTCATGTCTCTTGCCCAATTCTTCTGAGAAGGTTCTGTTCATGTCTCTTGCCCAGTGATAAATAGGATTGTTTGTTCTATTTTTGTTGATTAGTTTGAGTTCTCTGTGGATTTATCATTTTTGTAATATGCTCTTTACTTGTGTCCTTAGCTGTGCAGAAGCTTTGTAGCTTGATACTAATATGAAGCCAGTAGATGAACAACTGCATACTCGCATGAGAGAAAAACATAATTAAGGAGGGGGAAGAAACGGGGAGGGGGACTGGTATGCTCTCACCTAATGGGCACAATGTTGGGGTATACAGCACACCTCCTAGGCGAAGGGCTCAGCTGCAGCTTGGAATTTACCTAACAATGTAAACTAATTATATGTACCCTTAACATTAATCTGAAATTTAAACAAAAAATAAGTGCTGAGACAGATATCCTAAGTTCCTTTGAGGATAAAGATGAGTGAACACCACAGGTTGCCCAGGCAATTGAAGTGTAAGAAAGAAGCATTCCTGGGGAAGTAAGGCTGGAGCTGGGTTTTCGTTGAAGAGGTGACAGTGAAGTTACACTGAACTGAGAAAACACCTTGTGTGTGGGTAGAGAGGCCTAAGAGGGTCTTTCAGGGAACTGCACTAATTTTCTTAAGAGGTGGTTCTTAAACAGAGGCAGTTTTGCTACCTTTGACCCTACCCATTGGGGACATTTGGTTGTTAGAATCAAGGTAGGGGTAGGCTTGTATTGCTCCTGGCATCTAGTGAGTAGAGGCCAGGGGTGCTGTTAACCATCCTGCAGTGCATAGGACAACTCCCAACAACAGAGAGTTACCCAGCCTCAACACCAATAATGTAAAGGTGGACAAACCCTGCTCTAAATAAAAGGAAAAGAGTATTTATTGATGAGATTATATAGAGTTTCCTCTTTAAGCCATTATAGTAGTCACATTCATTAATACGTGTTTAAAACAAGATGAGAAATATGTTTGTATTTGTGGAATAAAACTGTTTTATGCATTTAATGAATTTTTTATTTAGTTTATCAAGTGAGATTTATAAAAGTTAATCATTTAAATATTGTGGAAAGTAGGAAAAGATGGAAAGATTTTCAGTTTGTGTAATTGTGCTAGCATAACTCTAATACTTGGGTAAGTATAAATATAAATTTTTTAAAAAAGGAATTTTCCCCTGTGCCAAAAGGGAAAGAACCCCCCCCCCACTACCTTTACTTAGAGTATTTTCCAGAGAAAACTTGTAATTGTAGAATATTTCCCTATCCCTGTGAGGCTCATGTAGATCTTTTTAAAAGATAAATAATCCTCTTGTGAGTTTCATTAGTCAGAAGAGTCTTCCTTAAAGTGTCTTGGCGCCATAAATAGGAAGCAGTAGGGCACTGCTTCCCTGTGTGTATAGTTCAGCCTCCTGGCTCCACATTGTGAGGACCTGCTTGTCCTGAAGATACTTTAAATGTAATCTTTAACACATTGGTCACTGCAATTAACACATGAATTTAGCATGAATTATATGCAGCAAATTGTGCTCTCAAGTCCTTTGACTGAGGGCAAGTTATGTTTTGTTTTGTTTTTTTACATTTTTTTTTAGAGACAGAGTCTCACTTTATCGCCCTTGGTAGAGTTCCGTGGCATAGCATCTCACAGCAATCTCCAACTCTTGGCCTTAGGCGATTCATTTGCCTCAGCCTCCAGAGTAGTTGGGACTACAGGCGCCCACCAGAACAACCAGCTATTTTTTTGTTGCAGTTTGCCAGGGCTGGGTTCGAACACATGTATGTCATGGGTATTATCTGCCTGGCTGTATAAATGATGAAATTCCTTTCTGTCATTATAGCCTCAGTAGATTGCCTGTGAACTGTATCCCAGGCTGATTTAGTGCTTATACAATAATAAAACTGTATTCTTTCTTTTCTATAGTTGTGGAGAGGATTTTCTACATTGGCAGGATATTTGATTTTTTAATTTATTTCTCCAATACCAAAGGTAAATTCTCCCTTTAATACCAAAGACCAGGGGTGGCACCTGTGGCTCAGTGAGTAGAGCTCTCTCCCCATATACCAAGGGTGGTAGGTTTGAACCCGGCCCCACCCAAACTGCAACAAAAAGATAGCTGGGTGGTGTGGCAGGCACCTGTAGTCCCGGCTACATAGGAAGCTAAGGCAAGAGAATCGGCTAAGCCCAGGAGTTGGAGGTTTCTGTGAGCTGTGATGTCATGGCACTCTACCGAGGGCAATAAAATGAGACTCGGTCTCTTAAAAAAAAAAAAGATAGACCAGGCTTGGCACCAGCCACATACACCAGGGCTGGTGGGTTTGAACCTGGCCCAGGCCTGCTAAACAATGACATCTGCAGCACCCACCCCCCAAATAAAATAGATTAAAAAAAAAAAAATAGCTGGGTGTAGTGGTGGGTGCCTATAGTCCTAACTACTTGGGAGGCTGAGGCAAGAAAATTGTTTAAGACCAGGAGTTAGGTTGCTATGAGCTGTGATGCCACAACACTCTACTAAGGGCAACAAGTGAGACTCTGTCTCAAAAAAAGTAAATAAAAAAAATAAAACCAACGACCAGTGTCACTGGTGAACATACATGAAAAATATTCAAATAAAGTAATACACTATTGGATCAGCAATTCTTTAAACAAAACATTTATCAGTCAAGCAACATCACAAATGAACGATAGTAATGCCATTTTAAATGCATATATTTTTTGCACATATTATAATTTAACCAACAAACTATTATTGAACATTTAAGCTTTTTCTAAAGTTTTGCTATTTAATTAATTAATTTATTTTTTGAGACAGAGTCTCAAGCTGGCACCCTGGGTATAGTGCTGTGGCATCACAGCTCACAGTAACCTCAAACTCCTGGGCTTAAGTGATTCTCTTGCCTCAGCCTCCCAAGTAGCTGGAACTACAGCACCAGCCACAATGCCTGGCTATTTTTTGGTTGCAGTTGTCATTGTTGCTTAGCAGGCCCAGGCCAGGTTTGAACCTGCCACCCTAGTATATGTGGCCAGCGCCCTGCCAGGTGCCACCAAGTTTTGCTATCTTAGATGATACTGTGAATAACTACTACTAAGAAGAAATGTCTGAGTACATCTATGAGTATTTCCTTAGAATATTTTTCGTGAAATGTTCCCTTTTACTGTGTCTCCACTTTAAGGAATATCTACAGCATGACACCACCCATGAAAAGGTTTCAAATTATTTTAATTATCTATTTATTTATTTATTTTGAGACAGAGCCTCAAGCTGTCACCCTGGGTAGAGTGCCATGGCATCACAGCTCATAGCAACCTCTAACTCCTGGGTTCAAGTGATTCTCCTGTCTCCACCTCCCAAGTAGGTGGGACTACAGGCACTCACCACAATGCCCGGCTATTATTTTAATTATCAAATGACTGTCAATACAAAGTTTGAGTGTACACCATGAATTTTCCTTTTTTCACTCATGAATCAGTTATGTGCATGTTTAGTCTATTTGTGCTGCTATAACAGAATACCGTGAACTTATTTCTTGTGGTTCTCGGGACAGGAAAGTCCAAGATCAAGGGGCAGGCATCTGGTGAAGGCCTTCTGCTGCATCCTGTGGTGGAGGGGCAAAGAGAGGAGACAGAGAGATACAGACTGACAGACAAAAGGGGGCTAGACTTCCTGGTTCTTTGGTGAGGAACCCTCCCATGACAATAGCATTAATCCATTCATGAAGGCCTAATCACCTCTTAAAGGTCTCACCTCTTAATGTTGTTACAGTGGTGGTTAAATTTCCAGCATGTGCCATTTGAGGACCCTAATCAAACCATACCAGTGTATATCTTTAATATAAAGATGCCTTTTTTCTTAATTCACTGGATCATTCCTTTTTCCTAGAATCTTAATGTATCATATTGAGTATCCCATTTGAGAGATAATCATTTTAGCCTTAGTTTTTATGACTTACCTTGCACTTAAACTACACAAGACATAAGTAAATGCTTGACTGTATGCTGTCAAATGTTGAATGATTTTAACAAATTTGTATATTTCTAAATTAACTCTCCTGAAGCAAAGTTCTTAAATTTGTCTCTTACCCTTATTGTATAACACTGGCAGGCACAACATTATCTAGCTATTACTTACCTGAGATCCAATTCCTGATCATTGTCACAACTCTGAATATTATTACATCTTTTCCAGGGTAATTTTACCCCTTGTACAATGACAGAGGCCTGTGTTGTGATTGAGCCTAAATACATTTGGTGTTTCAGGTGACATTTAGTGATGTGGCTGTAGACTTCTCTCATGAAGAGTGGGGATGGCTAGATTCTGCGCAGAGGGATTTATACAAGGATGTGATGGTCCAGAATTATGAGAACCTGGTCTCTCTAGGTAAGGATATCTGCCTTTCTGCTCCTATAGGGGAGGACCTTTCTTTTGCCACTGTGAATTGCTAGAGATCCTCCTAAATAAATGGCTGAATTTCTATACCATGTTCCCAAGGAAATGTGCAGCTCTTTTGTGCCCTGCCTGAAGTTTATTGTCTCCTTTCAATGAACATTCTTCTACCCTTCCTTTGGTCCCTCTTGTGATGACCTCTCATCCTTGAGGACCACAGCTTAAATAAGTTCTGTATTTTTCCTGTGAGCAGGTCTTTCCATAACTAAGCCATATGTGATCACTTTATTGGAGGATGGAAAAGAGCCCTGGATGGTGGAGAAAAATCTGTCAAAAAGTGTGTTTCCAGGTGAGTTATGGTGAATTAGGCAAAGGAGGTCATTGCTTAAGATTCTTATGAGTGTTTAAGCATTTTAGAGATACTGTCTTCAGAGATTTCAGATGTAAATGAAATTAAGGGATATTTACATTAGATTTCAAAACAATCATTACTCTATCCCACATTATTATTTGTCTGTATTTCTTATGTCATTTAATCAAAGTTGGAATCATAATAATTCAAATTTCTGTTTTAAGACAAAATAAAGCAAATTCTTCTTTTTTAAGAGACAGAGTCCACTTTGTTGCCCTCAGTAGAGTGCTTTGGTGTCACAGCTCACAG
The DNA here is from genome assembly GCA_963574355.1 of Loris lydekkerianus. Classification (NCBI taxonomy): domain Eukaryota; kingdom Metazoa; phylum Chordata; class Mammalia; order Primates; family Lorisidae; genus Loris; species Loris lydekkerianus. Next base: position 18,283 of record CAUYPK010124143.1, on the reverse strand, counting down.
CAACCTCCAGCTCTTGGGCTTAGGTGATTCTCTTGCCTCAGCCTCCCAAGTGTCTGGGACTACAGGTGTCAGCCACAACACCCGGCTATTTTTTGTTGCAGTTTGGCTGGAGCCAGGTTCGAACCCGCTACCCTCAGTATATGGGGCTGGAGCCCTACTCACTGAGCCACAGGTGCCTCCCAGCAAATTATTCTTAAGTCTTCTTTTGAAGAAAAAATGACCTGATGGTTTTAGTCCAAGAAAAGCTGTCAGTTACGTGGAAAAATCCCTTTTCTTCTAAAGCTGTACTTAATAGATCAAATATTAATGTGTTATAGGAAGTAAGAAATATGTAAGAATAATTCTAGGAATAATATTTTCTAATGTCTTATAAATGATCATATAATTTATCACAGATTTACAAAATACAGAAAGCTAAATATTTGTGAACCATACGAGCATTGTTTTTTTTGTTATTGCAACTGTTTAATGTATTATCAGTTTTGCATTTTAAGCATATTGACCTGACAGCAAATTGAGATTAATTGAAGGTTGGAGAAGAAGGCTGTGAAACAAAATGTGATCTTTCATATGATTATTGGCACAAAATGATGTTTTGAAATCCAGAATGCCTTCCATGTTTTCCTTCTGATGCCGTCTTTATTCCCCACATCACTCTACTCCAGCCTCAGGGCTTCTGTGTTCTCTGTGCTCCACTTGAACATTGTTCAGGAACCCTTGAAATACATGGGTTGTCAGAGCCATGTGTTTTGGGGGCGTTTCCTATTCAATTCTCCTATTTCCACCAAAATAAATTTCTTTTCAAGAAGTAAAGTAAGTAGTATTTTGCCTTCTTGATGTATTTCAGATTGGGAATCAAGATGGGAAGATAAGAAATTATCAACAAAGAAAGACATTTATGATGAAGATTTATCCCCAACAGTAATCATAGAAAAAACTATAGAACAAACTTGTGAATTTTCAGATTTTAATAAGGATTCAGACAAGTTGGAGAGGAAGCATGAAAGTCAAGTAGAACATTTCAGACCAGTGACCCTTAACTTTAAAGAAAGCTCCACTGGGGAAAGTGTTTACAAATACAATACATTTAGAAGCATCTTCCATTTAAACTCCATTGTTTCTGAACCACAGAGAATTTCTGCTGAAGGGAAATCACATAAATATGATATAGTAAAAAGCTTACCAAAAAAGGCAGATACAAAAAATGAGAAAGTAAGTGGCAGAAAGAAACTTCTGAATTCTAATGAAAGTGGAGCAGCCTTCAGCCAGAGCAAATCTCTTACCCTTCATCACACTTACAATGGAGAGAAAATCTATACATGCAGTGAATGTGGGAAAGCCTTTGGCAAACAATCAATCTTGAATCGCCACTGGAGAATTCATACGGGAGAGAAACCCTACAAATGTCATGAATGTGGGAAGACTTTTAGCCATGGCTCATCCCTTACTCGACATCAGATAAGCCATAGTGGAGAGAAACCATACAAATGTATTGAATGTGGGAAGGCCTTTAGCCATGTTTCATCGCTTACTAATCATCAGCGCACTCATACTGGAGAGAAACCCTATCAATGTATGAACTGTGGAAAGTCTTTCAGTCGTGTTTCACATCTCATCGAACATCTAAGAATTCACACTCAAGAAAAACTGTATGAGTGCCGTACATGTGCAAAGGCCTTCATTCATAGGTCATCTCTCATTCACCATCAAAAAATTCATACAGGAGAGAAACCTTATGAGTGTAGTGAGTGTAGGAAAGCTTTTTGCTGCAGCTCACACCTTACCCGACATCAAAGAATTCACACTATAGAGAAACAATATGAATGTAACAAATGTCTGAAAGTATTTAGTAACCTCTCATTTCTTATTCAGCATCAGAGTATTCACACTGAAGAAAAACCCTTTGAATGCCAGAAATGCAGGAAATCCTTCAACCAACCCGAATCACTGAATATGCATTTGAGAAACCACATCAGATTGAAACCTTATGAATGCAGTATATGTGGGAAAGCCTTCAGTCATAGGTCTTCCCTGCTTCAACATCATAGAATTCATACTGGAGAGAAACCTTATGAATGTGTTAAATGTGGGAAGACATTCAGCTGTAGTTCAAACCTTACAGTACATCAGAGAATTCATACTGGAGAAAAGCCATATAAGTGTAATGAATGTGGGAAAGCTTTTAGCAAAGGCTCAAATCTTACTGCTCATCAAAGAATACATAATGGGGAGAAACCCGATAGTGTAGGAGCTATGGAGGAGCCTTTAGACCACATGAGTCACTACATATTTGAGACAGCATATAGGAGAGAAACTACTTGATGCAGTATTTATCATCATAAACTTTAGTCCTAGTTCTCCTGATTTGGTGCCAGAAAATTTTAGGAATGTGAATATAGGAAGAGTTTTTTGTTTTTTGTTTTTTTTGTTTTTTTTTTTTCTTTTTTAAAGAGCAGGGTGGGACTGTACCCTGCCGCGTCTGCGGACCTCGCCTCCTCTGCAGACACCCAGAGCTCCCCCGCTGTGGGTGGGGGAGCGGGCAGGAGGCAGTGGCAGAGGCGCCACCCAGCCCGCCCAGGGTTTGCACTCTTGGCTGCAGCTCACTGGCGGGAGAGGGGAGGACAGTGGCCGGCCAGACCGGACGTGCACCCAGACAAACCCTTGTGTTGAGGGCTGACTTTGAATAGATCTCAGCGAGGGAGCTGCTCTGTTAAGTAGGAAACCCAACCCAGAAACAGGTCGTCTAGGATTGGTTTAGCACCAGGTTCCCCACGACAGTGTGTTGAGTAAGGGGTGAGCGGAGGCTGCCTTTCCACCACGCCCGTTTTCCAGGACAAAGGGAGCTCTGCTCTGGACCCCTGTCTGCAGTGCAGGGGGCACCTAGGCTCCAGGGCATTGCCTTATCGTTCAGCCTGGGCGGGATTCTGACTTAAAGGCTTCAGTCTTAAGAAGACATTTAGCAATGATTCAAACCCTTCCATCAGAGTTCCTACCCTAGAGAAACCACATGAAGACAATAAATGGGGGAAACCCTTTGTCAGTATCATCCTTTAATTGACATAAGTATATTTGCATTAGGAAAAAAAAAAAACAAAAAAAACAAAAAACGAGAGGCCAGGTGCAGTGGAGCATGCCTACGCATTCTGGGAGGCCCAGGCAAGTGGTTTGCCCAGAGTGTACAGGTTCTAGACCATCCTGAGCAAGAGCCAGACCCCCATCTCTAAAAAAAATAGCCAGATGTTGGGGCTGGTGCCTGTAGTCCCAGCTACGTGGGAGGCTGAGGCAAGAGAATTGCTTTAGCCCAAGAGTTGAAGGTTGCTGTGAGCTGTGATGCCCTCGCACTCTACTGAGGGTGATGCTCTTGTCGCAAAAAAAAAAAAAAAAAAAAAAAAAAAAAAAAAAAAAATAAAAAAATAAAAATTTAATATTATGTGCCAAAAATTGGCGAGAATGTTGTTATTTTAATTTATATTAAATGCCACAAGACAACTTGGTTTGTGTTTTAGTCCAAAAAAAAAAAAAAAAAAAAAAAAAAAAAAAAAAATATATATATATATATATATATATATATATGTAGCAAATATGGGAAAGACTTTGGTAATTTGAATTTCTTATAAATGCCTACAGAAAAGATGCTGTATGAATATTGAATATTTAAAAATTGCAGGAAGTTTTTAGGTTCCAAGGGCATCCCTTAATGTATATCAGATAACTTGAACAGAAATCTGATATAAGAAATTGGCTCAGAGCCTGTAGCACAGTAGCAAATTGGCTTGGAGCTCATAGCACAGTTTCAGCGCCGGCTGCATACACTGAGGCTGTCAGGTTCAAACCTAGCCTGGGCCAACTAAACAATGACAACTGCAACAACAACAAAAAATAGCTGGGTGTTGTGGCAGGTGCCTGTAGTCCCAGCTACTTGGGAGGCTCAGGCAATAGAATCACTTTAGCCCAAGAGTTTGAGGAGGTTGTGAGCTGTGATAACTACAACACTTGGTGAGGGCAACATAGTAAGACTTTATCTCAAAAAATATATATATATATATAGAGAGAGAGCAAATTGTTTGCTAAGGGGTCTTAGCTTGATTTGTTCTCAGAAGATTAATGACAGAACAACCTAAAGGAGGTAGGAATTATGTGGAAATCTTTGCAGTGATGCTGTTTGTAAGCAGAATTATATAGAAGAGCAAACAAGAATATTATAAATATGCACTCCCTATAGCAGTAACTTGCAGTTTTACTTGAGTCCTACAAAGAAATTATTTTTAGCTTAATGAGCATGTGAAAATATTTAGTCACCCAAAAGAGCCAGTTAATGTTATGATGTTGAAAAAGCTGCAAAGAAGTAAAATGGTGTTAATTTTTGGTCTTTAAATAAAATCATTTTGTGTATAATGAATTTTTTCACTGTGACTTATTTCTTGCAAAATTTTTCACCAATTCTTGAAAATTACTAGCAAACCTAGAGAAAAATGGCTTGGCCTCTGTACTGTTTTTCTCATGAGGATAATTCAGAGTACATTTGCAATAGGCTTAATTAAACACTTCAAGAAAGTGTGTTGAGCATCACTCCTGTTACAAACTGCTGGGATGTAATCATCCAGTAGTTCTCAGCTTCAGTGGTACAACAGAATTAGTACTAGGAGGACCTGTTAAAACACTGACCACCAAGCCCCATCTCTGGAGTGTTGTTTTAGCTGGTTTGAAGTAAAGCCAAGAATTTAAATTTTTCACAAGTTCTCGAGTGACAGAAAGCACATTGTATCAAAATGAGTGTGACCCTTTTCTCACAGAGCTTGTATCTGATAAGAGAGAAAGCAAATTTGTAGTAATCTTTGCAAGTATTGTGAGAATATAACCAAGGAACAACATACTGTGAGAGAACAGAACGGGCTTAGCTGTGGATATGGTTTTCAATCTGAATCCTAAACGATGAGCACTAATTATATGAGGAATACTTACATAGCTGTGTGCAAACATGCATGTGAGCCCACATACATAAGTGCATGCGTGTGTATGTAGTGTGTGCTGGGTGTATTTGGGTAAAGCATTCTGGTTCTGTCATAACTGCTGCAGCTGGACTTCATGTTCCAGTGTCTACTTTAAAGGTCTGTGGCCTTGAGGTACTACTGCTGGCAGCATCATTGGCCACAGGCAGCAGTCATTTCTCTATCTCCTGGGTCACAGTTATGGAGATTTACTTGAGAACAGAAGTGCTCCCATTGCTTTTCCACCATGCCTACCAATTTTTCAAAGCATTAATTTACTGTATTACATGAATACCTGCTTTGGTTTTTTGTTTTTTGTGGTTTTTTGGGTTTTTTTTTTTTTTTTTTTTTTTAGACAGAGTCTTACTCGCTAGAGTGCCATGGTGTGATAGTTCACAGCAACCTCAAACTCTTGGGCTCAAGCCATTCTCTTGTCTCAGCCTCCCAAGTAACTGGGACCACAGGCATCCACCACAACACCAGCTATTGTTTTTAGAGATAGGGTCTGGCTCTTTCTCAGGCTGGTCTCAAACTCCTGACTTCAAGTAATCCACCCATCTCAGCCCCCCAGAGTGCTGGTATTACAGGCGTGAGCCATGTTGCCTGGCTCAAATATATGTTTTTTTAAATACTTAAGAGAGTTTTTATTTTATGCTCTGAACCTTGACAGATAATCGTGGTTTATAAGGTAGGATGGCTTCAAATAGTCCTTAAGTTCTAGACAAGAAATGGAATAATGTCACTGGCCTTATGGCTTCTTGTGACCAGAAAGGTAATACAGGTCAATGTGGTAAGAATATATGGGTACTACTAAAAGTAAAGGGCAGTTATATAGCTTATGTTTCAGATTTTGTTCTTTTTAATAGTTGAGGGTTGTAAATATATTATCTTAAAAAGGAATATTATTGATATAATGATTCTTGTGTGGAATGAGTGATAAGGTTTATGACTATAAACAAGATCTTCTCTGATATTTCTTCTCCTTAACTGAAAGCCAAAGCATGGAGGCATATTCTAATAGCAATGGTCAGTAGAGATCATGGGTTTGGGATGGGGTGGTGACTTTTTAATATTGGGTAGGGATTTATCTTTATTTTCAGTCATGAGATTTATTTTGAAGGTTTATGGAGTGTTGAAGGTTCTTTGAGAGATCTCTAAGGAGGCATAGAATGGTATCAGTTGTAATTATGGATAGACTGGCCACCACCTACATACAGTTGGCAGTAACTTTCTCTTCTCCCATTCTTTGTCCATCCTCTTCTCTGCTAAGAAAATGCTCCAAAATAATGCATTTTCTATCAATGCAAAAAGCCTCTTACTTCCATACAGCATCACTCAAAGTCCCCAGAAGAATTTTATCATAGCAATAGAGGAAATTAGTCCTAAATTAAGATTTCTGTGGTTTTCTCTAGTAAAGTTTAAATGCAAGACCCTGAAAGATTAAACTATTTCCTAATCACTTAAATGTGGCCTATAACAAAGCTCAAGAATATTTACAAGCCACAATGGAATACAAAAATATTTCCAAACCACAATGTCTGAAATCTAATAAAAAATAAACCAGGGATACACAGAAACAGGAAAATATCACCCAAAGTATGAAAAAAAAAAAAATCAGTTACCCAAGACAGGTTCAAAATTGCATGTGTCCAAGAAGCTAGAAAAAAGACTGAACATGTTTAACAGAGACATGAAAGAACAAGAAAGACCCTAACATAACTAAAATCGATAAAAACTATAAATTCTAACATAAAATACACTGGATGAGACTAAGGTCATATTAGACATTGCAGAAGAAAAGATTAGGATTCTGGAAGATGTAGCAGTAGAAATTATACAAAATGGGCTTGCCGCCTATAGCTCAGTGACTAGGGCACTGGCCACATACACCGTGGCTGGCAGGTTCGAACCCAGCCTGGGCCTGCCAAACAACAATGACAACTACAACAAAAAAATAGCCGGGCATTCTGGTAGTCCCAGCTACTTTTATAGTAGTAGTCCCAGCTACTTGGGAAGCTGAGGCAAGAAAATCACTTAAGCCCAAGAGTTTGAGGTTGCTGTGAGCTGTGAAGCCACAGCACTCTACCAAAGGTGACAAAGTGAGACTCTGTCTCCCCCCCTGCCAAAAAAAATTATCCAAAATGAAACTCAGAAGAATAACTACAAAAAAAAAAAAAAAAAATTTGTGAGATGACTTCCAAGGGACTAATACACATATAATTGAAGGCCTTGAAAGAGGTATACAGGGACAGAAAAACAGGTTGAAATATTTCTGAATTACTGAAAACTACAAGCCCACAGATCAAAGATATTCAATGAATGCCAAGCATGAGAAAATTTCACCAAGCACATCATAATCTCGTGATATTCTTATGATTTACATGAAGAGGTGTAGTGTTACTGACCATCAACTGTAATAAGTTTTTAGGCACCGGCAAACTACAACCTGTAGCCACATCCATCTCTTTTTGTATAGCCCATTAACTTAAAATGGTTTTTATACTTTTTTTCAAGACAAAGTCTTCACTCAAGCAATCCACCCACCTCAGCTTCCTAGAGCGCTAGGATTACAGGTGTGAACCATCACGTCTGACTCAGTTTTTATACTTTACTTAATTTTTTTTTTGCTATAAGAGTCTCACTCCATCGCCCTGTGTGAGTGCCATGATGTCATTGCTCACAGCAGCCTCAAACTCTTGGGCTGAAGTCATCCTTTTGCCTCAGCCTCCTCCTACATGGCTGGGACTACAGGCAACTGCCAAAACACCCTACTAATTTTTAGTAGAGATGGGGTCTCACTCTTGCTCAGGCTGGTCTCCAACTCCTGAGCTCAAGTGATTCTCCCACCTGGGCTTCCCAGAGTGCCGCAATTATAGGTGTGATCCACCTTACCCAGACAGTTTTTACTCTTTAAATGGTTGAAAAATTGAAAGATGAATAATAGTTCATGACACATGAAACTTACTTGAAATTTAAATGGTTTTCATAAAAAACATTTTATTGAAACCCAGCTGAGTGACATGATATGTCCATACCTTGACACTGTATTTAATTTTTTCTTTTTTTTTTAAGACAGAGTCTCACTCTGTTGCCCTGTGGCATCACGGCTCACAGCAACCTCAGCTATTGAGCTTAGGTGATTCTCTTGCCTCAGCCTTCTGAGTAGATGGGACTACAGGCGCCTGCCACAACACCTGGCTATTTTTTGTTGCAGTTTGGCTTGGGTCGGGTTTGAACCCACCAACCTCGGTATATGGGGCTAGTGCCCTACTCACTGAGCCACGGGAGTGCCCTGTATTTAATATTTTTTATCAGTGTGTATTCATCATGTCAAAATATGAACAGGAAACAAGAGACTTCAAATGCCACACTTTTAAAACACAACAGAGCGCATGGTATCTACTATTTAGATGGCAGAACCTTGTGTTAGGTATGTAATGACATCATAGCTGTGATAAAAATGATAAACCATTATTAGCAGACAAAGCACTCCTCACTATTCACAGAAGAGTAATGGTCAAAAAAATAAGAAAACTCCTCATGGAATATATTATCACAGCAGGTACTTTGTGGAAAATATTTGAATCTATCATACGTTAATGAGCTATTGATTCTCATGGACTTAACCATTGTCATTTCCATGCATTTTGACAAAAACAGGAAGTAAATTTCAGGGTTGCCCCACCACACAGCAGTTCAGTTGCTTAGTAGTGGTAAAGTTTAATGTGATTTTTAAAACTCAAGCCCAACAATAAAACTTTTTTCAATGAGAAGAACTGCCTTCGACCACCATCACTGAATACTGAATGCTTCTGGAAATTAGCCTTTGCTTCAGACTTGATGTCTCCTCATGAATTAAACTTAAAGTTATAAGGCAAAGCAAAATTTATATGCAAAGCTTAAATTACAGTAAAGTCTTTTCAACAAAAGCTAACCTTGTTTCAATCAGAATAATATGAAGTAGCTGTATACATTTCCTATGCTGACGAGAAGTGAGAGCTTCACTGAATACACATTTGCACTTGATGTATTTCCCATGCTCAAACCACAGCTCCAGCACAGGCTTTCTGAGCTGCAAAGTCATTTTGCAAGTGCAAAGGAAATGCCCTTATTGTAAAATCCATTTAGCTGTGCCCTTGAGGGATTACCACTTAACCCTCAATTGGAAGTGATCTATCTATAGCAGGCATCCTCAAACTTTTTAAACAGGGGGCCAATTCACTGTCCCTCAGACCGTGGGAGGGCCAGACTATAGTTAAAAAAAAAAAAAAAGAAAAAACTATGAACAAATTCCTATGCACACTGCACATATCTTATTGAAGTAAAAAAACAAAATGGGAACAAATACAATCACACCACCTCATGTGGTCTGTGGGCTGCAGTTTGAGGACCCCTGATCTATATAGCCTTTTGCAACAACTGGATGGAAGTGGAGACCATTACCCTAAGTGTCTAATGAATGGAAAACAAACACCACATCTGATTGCTATTAAATCGGACCAAACTGATATGCATACATGTGCACAGATGGAAGTAAAACTCAGTGGAAATTGGGCAAGGAGAGATGAGGTGAAAGGCTACCTGATGGGTACACTGAACAGTATTTGGGCATTGGACAAATACTTTTTACAAGCCCTGACTTAAGCATTACAAAGCAATCCATGGAATAAAAATCATTTGTACCCATGTAATGTTATCGAAAATTTTTCCAAAGCAAAATCCCATTCTTTAACCTCCACTGAGTTAAAGTGTCCCTTATGCTGGAACACCTAAAATTTTGAGGTTAAAAGCCCAACAGACAAGGCTCACAAGATTTTTCAAGCCAGTTCAGGAAGGAAAATTGCTGACACTATCACTACACCCAGACTCCTGTGGTAGGGCTGCTAGGTGCTCATGTGCCAGCCTGGTAAATGTTCCCCTCTGCTGCAGAGTAAGTTCATCCACCTCTTCCTTGTCTTCTTGGGAAAAAAGTTAAGAAGTTTAATCATAGTGCACTGTCCTATCACATATCTTGTAGCACCATCAAAAGCAGAATTTTAAACTTTAGTGATTTTTCCCAGGACTATCTTTATGTGCATGGCTGCAGTACTGCATAGAATATGTGTTTACTACATATGAGTACCATAGAGCATTTACTGAATGTGAGCACTGTGTACATATCGAGGGAAAGAGTTAAAGCATAGTAACAATAGAGTACATTACACAAAAATGCTATATTTTAAATATTTTTATTATAAAGAATAGTAATTGTAAGTTTGAAGGAAAGATACATTAAAGTGTCTTTAAATAGAAAAGAAATCACAGCCATAAAAGTAAGTTATGTATCAACTGATTGATGAAAATGTTTGGACCAGAGGCTCACAGAACCTAACCCTGATTTAAAGTATTTCATGATTCAAATCTTTTTATTTTGCACAGACTTATGTTACCTCAAGAGTAGAAACAATATTTTGGAACAAAAATTACTTTTAATAAATGTTGGAAGAGCTGCCACCAATGGTTCAACGTTTCTGACTCTGGATATATATATAGAAAATACATAAAGGAGGATGGTCATGGTAGCTCACACCTGTAATCCCAGCACTTCGGAAGGCCATGGCAGGAGGATCATTTGAGGTCAGGATTTTGAGACCAGCCTGAGCAAGAGCAAGATCCCATCTCTACTAAAAATAGGAAAAATAGCTGAGAGCTGTAGTGTGTGCTGTAGTCCCAGCTACTTGGGAGGTGGAGGCAGGTTGAGCCCAGGAGTTGGAAGCTGAAGTGTGCTAGATTGTGCAACTGCAACTCTGTCTCAATAATCAAACAAACTACATAAAGGGTAATTAGGCCCATCCCAGCCCATCCTGGACCCCTCCAAATGACAACCTGTCATAAATTGTATAGGGAAAGTGAAAAGAAACTAGGCACACACTTATTTCTCCTTTCTCCTCTAAGTCTCTTCTTCCATCTCTCCTTGTTCTTTTAAAATACTCTTGAGATGGATTGATAGTATAATTAAAAGGAAAGTTGTTGCTGACATTTAGATAAATGCACAATAACCACTGGGTCTCTCTTTTGGATGATTCCCAGGTATGGTATAAGACTCTATATGGGTCAAATTCTAACATAATTCTTTGGATGACAAGTGATGACCTGCCATAAAAATCTTTCACAGGGATGATAATTATAATGTTTCTCTTTAGTATGAATTCTCAGATACTGAGTAAGCTATTTTTCTGGCCAAAAGACTTTCCTCAATAATTATGTTCAAAGGGAAAGATATTTCACCAGTATGAATTCACTGAAGTTGACCGAGGTAAACACACTTTAAAAGGCCTTCTTACATGTAGTGTCTTTTAAACTATGGTATGAATCTTCTGGTGGTGATTAAAGGATGAACTGTGGCTGAATATCTTTCCACATTCACTGCATTCAAAGGTTTTCTCTCGTGCTGAGTTCTCATGTGCTGTCTTAAGGTAAAATTGTCACAAAAGGCCTTCTCACATTTGTTGCACTCAAAGGGTTTCTCTCCAGTATGGATCCTATTATGCTGAACAGAATTTCCAAGTTGGGTAAAGGCCTTTCCACATTCCCTGCAGATAAAAGGGCTTTTCTCCAATGTGGATCCTCATGTGTCGAGTAAAGGAAGAGCTACAGTAAAAGGCTTTTTCACATTCTTTGTACTCCCAGGGTTTCTCTCCACTGTGGGTCCTATTATGTTGGATAAAAACAGAGTGGTGTGTAAAGGCCCTTCCACATGCACTGCACTCATAGGGCTTCTCACCAGTGTGGATCCTTATGTGTTGAATTAAGGATGAGCAATCACAAAAGGCCTTCCCACGTTCTTCGCAGTCAAAGGGCTTCTCTCCAGTATGGGTCCTCTTATGCCAGATAAAAGTGGAGCGGTGAGTAAAGGCCTTTCCACAGTCATTGCACTTGTAGGGTTTCTCTCCAGTGTGAATCCTCATGTGTTGGGTAAAGGATGAGTTGAGGCAAAAAGCTTTTCCACATTTTTTACACAAAAAGGGTTTTTCTCCTGTATGAGCCATGTTATACTGGATAAAAGTGGAATGGTGAGTAAAGGTCTTTCCACATTCACTGCACTTATAGAGCTTCTTGCCAGTATGAATCCTCATGTGTTGAGCAAACAAAGAGCTGTAGTAAAAAGTTTTCCCACATTCTTTGCATAAAAAGGGCTTTTCTCTACTGTGAGTCATACTATGCTGGATAAAAGAAGAGCGGTGGGTGAAAGCTTTACAACATTCTTTGCACTCGGACTTATCTCCAGTGCGAATGCGCTGGTGCTCTATGAGGAGAGACCTGCACTTGATGGCTTTTCCACACTCAATACACTTGTATGGTTTTTCACCAGTATGAAACCTCATATGTTGAATGAAGTCAGCCATATGATGACAGGCTTTCCCACATTCATTACATGCATAGGGCTTCACTCCAGCATGAATCTGTTGATGCTGCACAAGTGCCCAATTCTTGCTAAACCCTTTTCCACAGTCCTTGCATTTGTAAGGGTTATTTCATGTATCAACCATGGGGCCCTTTCCTGGTCCTTGAGAATCATGTTCATGGACAGCATCATGTGGACTGACTCACTCCTGTAAAACCCTTAAACCCAGACTATTACATGTCTCCACATTATCATGTGGATGGTTCCACTTCCCAGGACACATCTCTGTGTGGGGGTCTGATCGCCTCAAGTTTCCTTCCTGCATATCTGAGAGCCTTTCATCATCTCTAGCTGGCCACAACCTGGAATCCTTTAAGGATCTCTGTGCCAGTTGTTCCTGGAGAGAGGATTCCTTGGAGAAGACCAGTGATGAAGCTGTAGGCTCTGTGATCTTGGGCTTTGATTTTTCACCTGAAGGAAACCCAATATAAGAAAGTGTCTATTAGTGTCAACCCAGAACACACAAAATCAGTACTTTAGTCATCAATTTGACTAAATAACAAGCAAAAAAGAAAACAAAGGTGAAAGTATTGACACCAGATAGCAAACTACAGACCAAAGAAGAGCATTGTATAATGACAAAAAGACCAGTCCACTCGGAAGACATAACTATTCTTCTTCTTCTTTTTTTTTTTTTTTGAGACAGAGTCTCACTTTGTCACCCACATTAGAGTGCCATAGCATCATAGCTCACAGCAACTTCAAACTCTTGGGATCAAGTGACTCCTTTGTCTCAGCCTCTGGAGTAGCTGGGACTACAGGTGCCTGCCACACCTGGCTATTTTAAGAGATGGGGTCTCAACTCTTGCTCAGGCTATTCTTGAACCTGTGATCTTAGACAATCTACCTGCCTCAGGCTCCCAGAGTGTTGGGATTACAGGTGTGAGCCACTGCACTGGGCCAAGACATAATAATTCTAAATCTTTATGCACTAAACATTACAGCCTCAAAATATATGAACCAAAACTGAGATGAAAAAGAATTAAACCCACAATTGTGACTGGGAACTTCACTTCCAAAAATAAAAAATAAACATAATACTGTGAAGTGACATTTACAGAAGATACACATTGGCTGATCAACATAAGAAAAGGTAGCCAACGTTCTTGGTAACAAGGGAAAAGCAAATTAAGACTATAATGAGATACTATTTTATACCTACCAGATTAAAAAAACTTAAAATAATGATATCAAGTATTGGAAAGGCTATGGATCCATGGACTTGTTGGGACAACCCAAGTGAAGTGTAAATAGGTATGACAATTTTAAAAAACAACAGAGCCTCACCCAGTAAGGTTCTTCTTTTGGTTACCTTATAGTTCAAAATTTCCAGTCCCAGGAACCTTACTAAGAGAAACTCCTACACATGTACATAAGAGCGTGTGTACATGAAGTTTCATGGCAGCAATGTTTTCAAGAACAAACATTTTCAAACTATCTCTGAAAATGGATAAATACAATGTGTTATATCAGGCAAGTGACCATAGCAGAAAAAAATTAGTGAACTACAATTACATGCCTCATAAATCTTATTGACATGCTGTTGATTAAGAGTGAAAATCTCAGAAGGCAATTTAAAATATCATACACCATTTATAATGCTCAAACAAAGAGCAAAATACACACACATACAATGAAATACTATGTATGTATCTTAAATTTATTTTTATAACTTTTTATTGTGGCAAAATATATACAACATAATATTTACCATTATAAGATAAAACAATCTTAAAAAGTAATAAGGAAACAAAGCGACAAATTCTTCGAATGACTCAAATTACCAAAATAAGACACAAGAAAAAACAATATCTAAATATCCTATAAATAAAAAGCAAAAACCCAAAACACTCTTCCTCCCAAATCTTTCTACAGAATAATCAATGGAATAACAAATCCCAAATAAAGTGGCGATGTATGCACAGGAGGCAGCACAGGAATGCGAAAGGAAAGAAACACATCAACAGATGGAGGAAGTAGGTAATCTTCTTGTACTTGGGTGAAGGGTTCAAAGGAGTTAATTGCAATCTTTTTAAAGGAGAATGAATAAACACATTAACAAATGAAGTGAAAGATAATAAAACAAAAAAACAGATCACGCATTGGCTGACACTGACAATGTGTTATAAGTCATGATTTATAATTTTTCTACATCTGTACACCCTGAGGCAATTATAAAAGTCAGAGGGCCTACAGAGGACTGTAGTTACCTTCACAATCTCTGAAGACAAACACGTAAAGTTCCACCAGTGCCCTGCACTAACTTTGTGGCCGTTAGTGACCCACTCAAATTCTGTGAGGTTTCCTGAAAAGACTGTGGTGAGGACAAAGTGAAACAGCTCATATATAGCACTTAATAAGGCACCAGGCACCAAGTCAGCAACCAGTGAATATTATCCCTGGGTCTATATCATGGGAGCTACCACACTTGGGTTGAAGTTGACAGTATAAACACGAGTGAGTGGATACAGAGAAAGTGCATAGAATAGAAAGGGCTGTGAGATGTTTGCTGAAGGCCATGCTGAAGAAGTTATCAGAGTAAAATGACAAAAGTGAATTTTAAGACAGAAAAGGGAAGGAGAAAATGAGGGCAAATTCTATAAAAGCTCCAGCATAATAATCCAGAAAGAGCTTCTGCTGAGTTCAAAGTCAGTAAGGCATCATGGTTAAGAGTACGAGGTATGGAGCCAGACTTACCTTTTTTCAAATCTTGCCTCTGCCAAACTAAATTTTTTGGTAAATTAGCTTTCTGTTATGGACTAAATGTTTGTGTTCCCCCCAAATTCATATGTTGAACCCCTAACTCCCAATCTGAGTACATTTGGAGATAGAGCCTTTATGGAAGTAATTAAGGTTACATGAGATCATAAGGTGAGGCTCCGAGTGTGCCAGGATTACTGTCCTGATAAGCCCAGAGAGCTCTCTCTACTCTCCGTCCCTGTGTGAATGCACTGGAAAGGCTATGTGAGTGCAGAGCAAGAAGGCAGCCATCTGCAAGCCAGAAAGAGAGCCCTCACTAGAACCCAATCATGCTGGAACTCTTTCCTGAAACTCAATGGGTTTTTTTGTTCTTGTTTGTTTTTTTGAGACAGAGTCTCACTGTGTTGCCCTCAGTAGAGTGCTATGGTGTCAAAGCTCACAGAAACCTCCGACTCTTGGCCTTAAGCAGCTGAGCTATAGGCACCAAGCCAAAAACTCAATTTCTTCACCTGAAAAACTGGGTAACCCTCAAGTCTTGCCTTACAAGTTGTTTTGAGCATTAACATGAGAAAAGGATGTAAACCACTCATTTGCATGGCAAAGAATAAATACATGTTCAGTAAATTGCAGATCACTAACTAATCTTGTTATTACAGTTGTTTGAAGATGATCTAGCCAGTCCACTTATATGTTCCCAACAGAAATGTAAGTTTACATCTAACAAAAAATATGATCAAGAATATTCATAGCAGTAGTCTTCATAACATTCCAAAAAATGGAGACTAAGTCAAATGTCCATCAATAGAAAAATGGGTGTTATGTAGTCTACTCATTTAAGCGATTGCATAGTAATGAATTTACTCCAACTATATACACCATGTTAATGAATTTGAGTCATGAAGATGACAGACATGATGGAGTATGGGTTCTATTTTTATGCTTTCAAAACGAATGTCTGGGTCCCTCTCACCTTTTCTCCTTCATGGGAGAGGGACCCACTTCCAACTCTCTTTGGAAGTGCTCTAAAGTTTCTCTTTGTTCTTCCTAAATAAAATCTCTCTTTGTTACCCTGGAGGAAAAAAAAAAACTAAAACTAATGTATGGTAATAGAGTGTAAACACTGGTCTCTAGGACAGTGATTTTTCAACCAGTGTGCTATGAGAGGACCTTAGGTGTTCCCTGAACATTTTTAAAGATCATTAAATTATTTTTGAAAGAAGTTCAAAGCACAGTAAATATATTCTTCTTTCTGACCAACATAATTTAAGTGTGCTGTGGAAGTTTGACTATAGGTTCAAGTGTGCCATGGGATAAAAAAAAGGTTGAAAAACACTGGTCTAGTAGAAGGAGATATTTACAAAGAGGGAGCATAAGGAGCCTGCAAAGTGCTGGAAATACTGTATTTCTTGATCTGTGTAATGATTTGGTGGTGTTTCTCTGATTTATATACAGGGTACCCATAAAGTTCATGTGCAATTTAAATTTGAATTTTTTTTTTAAGAGACAGAGTCTCACTTTGTCAACCTTGGTAGAGTGCCATGGCATCACAGCTTACAGCAACCTCCAGCTCTTGGGCTTAGGCGATTCTCTTGCCTCAGCCTCCTGAGTAGCTGGGACTACAGGTGCCCACTACAATGCCCAGCTATTTTTTTTTTTTATTGCAATTTGGCTGGGGCTGGGTTCAAACCCATCACCCTCGGTATATGGAGGCCAGCACCCTACTCACTGAGCCATAGGCACCGCCCCAAAATTTCTTTATCATATTTTTTGTTGGATGTAAACTTACATTTCTATTAGGAACATACATTGAATTTAAATTGCAAATGAACTTTATGGACATCTGTCTATGCAAAATTTCATAGAGATAAAACTTTCCGATTTGTACATTCACTATGTATAAACTACATCCCAGTATAAAAATCAAAGGAAAAAATACTAAAGGGAGGTCCTATGTAGATGTATCCTCTAAAAAGGAGAAAACCTCGCAATAAGCTAGGTTGTTCGGGTGAGACAGAATCCATGATACTTAGATGCTGTTGGAGAGGTGAAAGCATGTTTTAGTTTTATGTTTCTGCATGTTTTCTTTAATGTTGAAAGATCTGTTGTGTGACTGGAGATGTGAAAGAACAGCAACTTTGCTGTGGGCATAAACTCACTCCTGCATTATTAAGTCAAGAAACAGACTACATAGTATGGAATGGCGTGTAGCAAAGTTCTTAATTCAGGGTTTTGATTTTATACCTTTCTTGTCACATACACACTTAATCTATCATCTGTTAGTTTCACCATTACCTCCTTTTACCTGTCTGAAATTAACTTGTAAGGAAATATTCTGTTACCATATCAACACAATCACTTCTGCAGTAAACATCTTCTTCTAGACACTGACTAATCGCTGAGCAGGTATCTAAATAAAGATCACAAAGAAGAAAGCAGCCACAGGGGAACAGAATTAATGGAAGAGTACCTTCAAGCGTTCACTCAGTTTAGTCAGTATGAAGTAACGACTGTGTCTTTCCTCAGGGCAGAGCACCTATAGACCTCTGACAATGTGTTTTTAACATATGTCAATCCTCTGGCTCGTATCTCTGAGGAAGGGCGGCATGCCCTTTGATCTCAGGCTTCATGAAGTGCACAACTTCAGAGAATTGGCTTGTGGAATTTTAACTCCAGGCAAGCTAACTCTGCATGTGTCCCAAGGGGGTCCAGGTCCCTTAAGCCTCTGGAAGAATAGCAAGCCATTTTAAACTCACACTGAGTTCACTTTGTGTGCTTGATGTAGGATATGTTTATTTCTAAATATTATCCTACATTTTCCCTTTCTGCTTTCTGATGTATATTATTCGTATCCATCATCATTAAAGCAAACGCTTGCACATAATGTTCATTTTCTCTTCGGGCATGCTTCATTTTCTTACAAATTAAATACAAAATGAATCCACTAATTAAAAATAATGCTCATGATCCTATTGAACTTCCTATAAGTCCCTGTATTTTTGGAATAGGATTCATTTGTTCAATTCCATCAGCTATGCCTTGTAAAATCTGATCTCCATCTATTTTTTGTAACTTATTTTCAAAAGTGGAATATACCTCATGTTGTAAATTTACAATTTCCTTAGTCAAATTATCATGGTTTAACAAATGCTTT
>CAUYPK010124140.1:0-13887 GCA_963574355.1 Loris lydekkerianus | reverse complement strand
GGCGGAGCTGCGGGCGGGGTTCACTTGTCCACCAATAGGAGATTGCCAACGGTCTATACGGGGAAAGCCTTCTATAGCGGAAGTTACTGCTGGAGGGGTTTTTCCGGAGGAAGCTCTTCATTTGTACGGTCCCCGGCAATTTACTTTATGACTTTTGTTTGTTTCTCATTCACCCACATAGGCAAGGGAGCAATTAGACTCCTCAACTTTGTTGGCCAGAGAGTTTTCTTCTCTCACCTATATCCCTAAAGTTTTGAGCACCAAACCTTCCTTTCCGTTTAGGGCCTTCTCTCAGTTCAAAGATTTATTATCCCTTTCTGATACTACTACAATACCTACTTTGTTTGTTTCTTGGTTACTAAGCTTTCTCCTTCTTCCCATTTTTACAGTATCATCAGAGTGATATTTCTAAAAAAATAAAATATATGACTATTATATAGACAGAAAGGAGGTATTTGGCATGCAAAAAAGCTTCACAGATTTCATGTAGATTGTAGCTGGAGTCTCCCCTCATCCACAGCAAAATCTCCAGCCACTTCTATCCTATGGATTGTATACTTAATAAGCCAAACCAGATTATTCACTCTTTTCCAGACATTTCATGCAAGTTAGCTTTGTCCATTTTCTCGTCTTTCCATATGCTGTGATCCCATCTAGGATACTTCTGAATCTCATAGTTGAGACTATGAGTGGTAGGTAAGGTATCTAAGATACATAATTTAAGGAGGCACTAATGTTCAAATTCATGCACGTGAGGTATTGTAGGCAGCCTAAAGAACTGCCTAATACAATAGTCAAAGGTAAGCTCAGATACCACCTATTTACCTTCTTAAAAAAGCAATGTAACTTGTGTTAAATTCCAAATCCCAAGAGGACAGAAACTATGTTTACCACTGTATCTTGAGTATCTAGAATACTCATAGCACATAGCAGGTGTTCTATAAATATTTGGTGAATGAATAGATGGATCAATTTGTAGATTTAGAGTTTCTTGATGGCAGAGAATAAGTCATATTCTTTTGTTCCCTGCCACCTTATAATTTATTCACTCTTAAGAAATGTTTGTTTCTGAAAAAATGAAAGGTGGGCCTGTTCAGTCCAACCCAGGCCCTGGGACATTTCTAGGTGAACCCACACATAGCCTGTTTGCTCACAGCTCTTTTCTCCTGAGAATTTATGGCATGGCAGAGGGGGAGATGGGCTGGAACTTCCAAAGCTGGCTACCAAGTCACCTGGAAGCTTCTAATACACACATGAATTCTTGAGCCCTTCTTTCAGAGACCCTGATTTCATTTTTTTCTGAGTCAAAATCCAGGAATCTGCATTTTTAAAAAATCTGTATGTGGTTCTGGTAATTAGTTCAGTAAGGGACTAAGTCACCATGGCATCAGCAATCTAATTTTATTTTTCTAGATATTCACATGAATTTGTTTAAGAACAGCAATTGCTGAGAGTATGGAGTAGGAGCAAAGATGTGGCCACAAATATTTGTGGGGTTCAGAACCAATCTTTGTTTATTTTATGCCTTCTGGAAGACTCTACCGGCATCTCAGAGGACATTGTCCTAAATGGATGCAATGGAGAGTGTTGACCAGTAAAGAAAGCAGAATGGAGGGAAGAAGTGGAACTTAAAATAATTTCAATCTCTACATAAAATAACTTCCTTATGGAGAATGAATTCCATAAATAATTGAGATAACTGATGGAAACTAGCTGAAAGAAAAACACACACATTCAGTCTGAGCCTCAAGCTGTTCTTCAATCCTTCAGTGATGTTGAGACCCGAGGAGTACATTGTAGGCACTTGGAAGTAATGAATGTCATGGAGGTGTTATGCTCAAAGACATTAAAAATAATCCACTCCCTTAGAAATAAGCAACTAACCTAAGCCATGAGGAATTCTCAGTGAGAGACAGAAATAACTTCTGTGGTCCCCCTTGCTCTCTAATTTCTATTTCTACCATTTCATTATTCATCATTTCTATGCAGCTCACTTTGTTTACTTAAAATGTGATTCCAGACGACAGGCAACAGTCCCAGTGTTCTCAGTCTTGCACAGCCCTTTCCGCCTTGAGAAATTATATAACTTGTTTTCAATTGTGCAGACTGGGGAGGATTCACATGTTCGGTTTGGTGAGCTTCCAGGAAATAATTTTAAAGTGTTTATCTGAAGTTTATCCAGACTTTCTTGATCTAGAAGTTAGACAGGAAACCCAGCAGAGAATCGGAAGAAACCAGGCTCTGAAGAGAGGGAACTCTGAGTGTGGATTCATTTAGGCAGGATGATTCTGAGCTGAGACAGCACCCAGCATTCACACCCTGGAAAGTAAAAGTGATTTTAGGACTTACGTGATTTAGAAATGACATTAATATTAATATTTGCTGTTATTTCCTACTGTGCATTGCTCTGGTTATTGTTGCTGTGCAGCACACTATTCCAGCATGTTGTGGTATAAACATTTTATTTTGCTAATGATTTGGGGGGGGGTCGGGGTCAGGAATCTGGAAAGGGCTCAGTTGGATGGCTTTCGCTTGGGTTGCAGTCAGATGCTCACCCTTTGAAGGCTTTACTAGGCTGGATGTCTGAGCTGGCTTACACATGTGGCTGGCAGTTTATGTTACTGTCGTATGTCACAAGCTGGGGTTGTCCATGAGACTGTTACCTAGAACATCTACGTGTGGCCTCTTCATCATGTGCTCTTAGGTTAATCATACTTCTGTCAGGGCAGTTGACTTCTCCCAGAGCAACCTCTCAATGGAAATATGCAGCCCCTGGATGGCCTTTTGTGAAGTAGCCTCAGAAACCATTTCCACTACATGTATACTCTATTGGTTGAAACAGGCATAAGCCACTCAAATTCAATAGGAGAAGACACATATTTTACCTCTCAATGGGAGTAGTGTGAGGGAATTATGGCCATCACATTGTAATGGGGGGGGGGCATTACAACCTCCCCATTCATAGAGTACCCCCCCATTCATAGAATACCAAACATTGAATAGAATATGTATTTTAATTAATCCTTACAAACCCCTATAAAGCAGGTATTAATTTTGTTCATGTTTTAGAGATGAGGAAATCTAGATTCAGAGAGGTTAAGTAATTTGCTCCAGGCTACACGGCTATTAAATGGTTGAGATGGTACATGTATGTGAACCTACAGCTGTCTGTCACCAAATGTCTGCTGTTCTGTTAAGCTATACAGTGCTTTA
Organism: Loris lydekkerianus; assembly: GCA_963574355.1. Classification (NCBI taxonomy): domain Eukaryota; kingdom Metazoa; phylum Chordata; class Mammalia; order Primates; family Lorisidae; genus Loris; species Loris lydekkerianus. The sequence goes on along the minus strand of CAUYPK010124140.1, from coordinate 10,674 downwards.
AAGGGTTAAATTTGGTCTGAAATCTCAGTCATTGCATTGTTCTAGGCAATTGCATAATTTTACTCTTATAGAATGTCAGCACATGAAGTGCCATTTGGGGTGTCCTATCAGTCACTTTAAAATAAGGAAGTTCATTCGAGATTGTGGCCCTTGCCTTTAGGTAGAGAACAAAGTGTTTTTAGCTGAGTTCATCTCCTACTCTGGAGATGGAATCTGGGTGCTACTACTCAGGTAGCCCAAGGCAAAATAAGAATCCCACGTGAAATTGGTGGTGGTGGTGAGATTGCTAAATCAATGAGAAACAGTTGTGTTAATTTTAGGAGGCAGGTCTTATGGCAAAACTGCAAACTGGTTGTTAGCAGGCCAGTGTGAGCTGCACCAAGTGCCCCTGTGGATAGGAGGGGCATCACAGGGGTTTTGGGCCTGCATGGCTGAGAGCTGATGCTGTAGTGGTGTCTTACAGGACCTAGAGGCAGGCTGATTCAAGTGGGAGTAGGGGAGGGCAGGGAAGTGAGCAGGCACCATGTTTCCCTGCCACCCAGGTCCAAGACAGAAGAAGCACAGCAGCTGGAGAACAAAGACCTTTTCTTCCTCAATCCCTTTCTTTTTTCTTTCCACAGATATTTATGGAATGTTTCTAGAAGGGGTCATGGGCCCTGGAAATAGGGTGGTAAACTCTTTAGATATCCTTGTGGTGTTTATAGTCTTCAGGGGTCCTCAAACTACGGCCCGCGGGCCACATGAGGCGGTGTGATTGTTCTCATTTTGTTTTTTTACTTGAAAATAAGATACGTGCAGTGTGCATAATAATTTGTTCATAGTTTTTTTTTTTTTTTAAACTATAGTCCGGCCCTCCAACGGTGTGAGGAACAGTGAACTGGCCCCCTGTTTAAAAAGTTTGAGGACCCCTGGCTCTAGATGGTTAGGGGGAGTCATTAATGATTATACAATAATTAGCTAGTTACCATAGTGATAGGCTGTGTTAGAGACTTTAATTGTCTTTTCCTCCTACACTCTTCTTTTAAGTAACTTGAGTCTCCTGCAGTAGTAGAGGGTATGTGGCTGGAAAGTACAGTTACTTCCCTTGCGGCTAGGAGTGTTCGTGTGAGTCAGTTCAGGCTAATAGAAGTGATGTGTGCTCCTTCCAGGCCCATTCTTCAGAATGAAAACTAATTGCCCTCTACTTTTTTCCCCTTTCCTTTCCCACTGGCAGGTAGAAGAAACAATTACAGCAGTGTCCCCGTGAAAAGGTATAGTGTGCTATAATGACACTGGGATGTTATCTGATTAAGATTTTGTTAGAAGGAGCAGTTTCTGTCTTTTGTGGATGAAACAGTAGTTGGCAAAATAAATAAAACATAGTTTGTAATTGTTTCTTCTACTGCTTTCAAAATGTCTTCTAACTAAAGCCCTTTCATGGCAGAAAAAAAAAAGGCCTGGATTAGGGTTGCCAGATAAAATATAGGATGCCTATTTAAATTTGAATTTCAGACAAACAATAAATAATTTTTTAGTATAAACATTCCATGCAATATTTGGGAAATACTTACACTAACATTTTTTTCATTATTTATCTGAGTTCAAATTTAGCTGGGAGTCCTGTATTTTTATTTGCTAAAGCTGGCAACTCTAGCTTGGACTAAGTCCCTGGGAGATTAGAAGAGCTAAATTCTTTATTCTTAAGACTTATTCATCTTTCTTGATGAATGGCACAATGCATGGCACATAGTAGGAGATCAATAAAAATGAATTTAGCTTTCTGTAATAACAATGGTAAATCACTCATTATTACCAGATGATAAATCATCTGAGATGTGAAACCAGCAAAGCCTCAACATTGTTCATTCTTTCAACAGATTTAATTTGCCATGATTACAGCTACTTAAAATTTTGGTTCTTCTACACATTGTCTCAGATTACCTGTTCAGATGATCTTAAAAATGGATTAAAATTTCAATAATGAGTATACATTATCATTATCATTATCAATATCATTATACAATATTATCTGGGAATAGAAGTTTTCACTACATTTGTTCTAGAGGTCCTGGAATTTTAATCTGTTCAATGCTTCCTATTTAAAAGTTGTATATATCTAAAGGAATGGAAATCTTCAAAAAATATAACCCTTAATTTTCTACTGAAGCAGAATGAATGAAGAGTCAGGCGAGTTGGTTGACTTTAGATCAAAGTTTGTGATCTTTCCTCTTGGCTAACCTTCTGGCGTAATCTCTGGTGATTCTGACATTCCTTTTGATGGCTCTTCATACCTGGAGCCCCATATGTCCTCTGTCCCTGTTCTCTCCTGACCAATGTCATCATCACTTGAAATGAAGGATCAGTCTAACGTGGGATTTTCCTCCTAACCATGGGCTCTTTTCCGCTTCTCTCATGTCCTTCCTTCTGCATTTTCTTTACCTCTTCATTGGATCTTCTAGGACTTTGGCCCTTTCCTGGTGTGCTGGGGTCCTGCCCTGGGGGCAGGGTCCATTAAGACCTGTGGATCTGGTGGCGACCGACTAAAGAAATATAAAGTTAGAAACAATGAGAAAGAAAGAGACAAGACACACAGAATAGAATTTTCAAAGGTGGGAACTCAGGGGACCACTGCCCACTTGTGGGGTTCTGGCAGTGGCCCCAAGTGTCAGTTCCACTCCGCTTTTATTGAAGGCTTTTTGCTCATAAGCCAAGAGGGTAAACTTAGGAAGGGAACAAAGATGCCAGCAGTTTCTCGGAGTGAGCATATCAGCTCCTATTGTTTCTATAATCATTACCTGTAAGGATCTGAGCAGTCTTGAGAAATTTGGAACCTGAGCCAGATTGTGTGGGGGCAGTCTCCTGTCTGAGGTCACACACACAGATTCCTAGGGAGATGTTAATCTCTGCTAGTTCACTGTGGAGTAAAATGCCTCTGGTGTCAATCTCCTCTGAAGAATGGGTGGGAGAGAGGAATTTTCCTCTCATCACCACCACAGAGGGTCTTTCTCTGCCATAAGGGATATAAGCCCTCCTGCCCATATTTCAGGGCTCAAGCTGTTCCTTGATCACTGCCCTAGCCAAATACAAATCTCCACAATGGGTATTTGCTTTGTTGGCTTACTGGGCAGGAAATGGCCTAGTTAATGTATCTTTCCAGGCCTTGCCACAGCATCTTCTGTGGCTACTATTCTTCAGAGTGTTTACAGACCCAACAGGGTTGTTAGTAAGCTGTATCTCCAGTAGGCCAGAGTTCTAGGTAATGCAGGAAATTTGCTCAGATAAGAAATTTAGCAGTGACTGGTTTAAAGTTAAACTAGCTGACTTTCCTTTGTTCCAACTCACTCAGCTTACTTTTTTATTTTTCCCCTTTTCTGGGCGTGTTTTCCCTTACCAAGAATGGGGTCTTTGGTCCCCATTCTGCCTACACTGGTGTACTAGCCCATTCATTACCATTCCTAACACCGCACAAAGTCATTGATGCTACACTGCCCAGCCTGGCTACCTCCCTGATAGGCTTTGCTGGAGAAAGGCACGAGACTATGGGTTGCTCCCAGCAAACATGCCCACTTTCTGTGCTTAGGGGAGCTTGCTGGGGTCTAGCGGTCTTCCACCAGCAGTTGATGTCATACTGAGTTATCCTCAGTGGCTTTTCCAAACCTTTTCTAACTTCTATAACCACCAATCAAAACCTTGTCCTGACACTCTTTCTCCCTCAATACCTGTGAGTCCCCAGCATCACCTATTGCTTCTAAGCAGATGGCCCTTACATTTTTCTGTCTCTATCCTCAACCTCTCTCTCAAGAAGCAAACTCATTTCCACCAATGTTATTTTTATCCTCCATATCAGCTATGTCTTTTTATTTCTGGATCTCTGGTAACTAATGTGCATGATAGGCAGCATTTGTAGGATGCAACCCTAAGACTTCTTCTTTTTTTTTAACCACTTATGTTCCTTTAACCCCTTCTGAAAAAGTGGTCCATCTTCTGCCGGTAGGTGAGGGGGCTGATAACTCTTCTATGCATTCTCAGATTATAGAACGTCCTGTCAGAAAACACAGTCTTGATACAGAAATCAGAATGTCCAGTTTAAGATATTATCGCATGAGCTTTCATTCAACCACTTCTTTCTCAAGTGAGAGCCAGCAGTGGGTTATGATCACTTCCTCCTTTTGTCACTTACCTCCTCCCAGATGCCCCAGCTGCAGGTCCTGAATCCACCAGCACTGAAGGAGACTAGAAAGGAGAAGTAAGCAACCAGTATGTTTTCACTTAATAGGCATTGCCGTGAGATGGCCTCGTCCTGTCTGGTCTGGGAATATTTACATTCAGCTTTTTTCCTTATAAGCATGTCCATGGGCTCTTTGCAAATCTCATTCTGGGCCTTCTGTTACTGTTCTGATGTGAAGGGTGCCTCCCCCTCAATTGATTGCTGCTGATCCCTTCTTGACTTCTGACTTCAAGGTGTGTTTCCCAGTCTATGGTTATCAGGCTCCATTGGGTAAGATCCCTTTTATAATGTCCCCAGGATCACACTCCTGCTTCAGGTTCCACATCCATACCTAGAATTCATGTGCCTTTGACGTGAGGACGGTTCTTGTCTGTAGCCACAAATGCTCTAGCTGCCTCAGGCAGGCTCTGAGACCTGTGACTGGTGTCTGCTGCTTGCCAGAAGCATCTGTCAAGCTGTCTGATTGATGCCAGTGGAACTTCTGATCCTGGCTTAGGGTGAAGGGAAAGCACCTTCTGTACCTTCCCTTAAGAGTATGTCTGTTCTGCTCACAGTGGAGTTCTTACAAATTCATCTCAATTTTCAACTCTCTTTGAGTCTTTTGTGTCCTTGATATGAATGACAATCCCAAGAGTCTCATGATGAATTCTTTGTTATTTTCCTTGAAAATTTCTGTTGAGTATTAGCTAAATTAATGTGTGTTTGTATTTAGCTGGTCTGTCTTACACATCCCCTTTGACATCTGGTATCTCTCAGAGCTCTGGGGCCTCAGTTAAAACTTCTAATTTAATGTCCTGTTTCACATGCTAGCCCCTGCCATGTTGGTTTGAAATCCAAGCTATCTTTGTCATCCTTCTGTCTTAACTCCCACATCCAATTAATTAATAAATTATACTGACTTTGCCTCTTGAATCTTCCATTCCCCTCTCACTGCTGACACTATTTCAGACTTGCATGATCTCTCGTGCACTGGCTTAGTGGAGAGGGGGTGGTAGTATGGCCAGGTGGCTACCTGTTTGTGTTCTGGACACAGTTTGGTTGGGTTTGAATTCCAGCTCCACCACACATTAGCTTAGTAACCTTGGCCACCGTTATTGAAGTTCCTTTAGCCTCAGTTTTTTCATCTGCAAAATGAGGATAATAATAATTACTTCACAGGGATGTGTGAGAATTATAGGTGGTAATAAATATAGCATGCCTTGAACATAATAAAGATTTAATAATGTTAGAAATATGATCCCTATCACAATTATCTTTGTCTTTTTTTTTTTTTTTTTTTTTGAGACAGAGTCTCACTTTGTTGCCTTTGGTAGAATGCCATGGTATCATAGCTCACAGCAACCTCAAATGCTTGGGCTTAAGTGATCCTTTTGCCTCAGCCTCCCAAGTAGCTAGGACTACAGGTGCCTACCACAATGCCTGTTTTTTTTTTTTTTTTTTTTTTTTGAGACAGAATCTCACTTTATTGCCCTCAGTAGAGTGCTAGGATTATAGGTGTGAGCCACCACACCTGGCCTTTATAATTATCTTTGGATTGTTGTCTCTGTGTGTAGTCTGTCTTCTTCAATCCAACTCAAACACTACCGTCTGTGGTATTAATAGAATGTTTGCAAAATTGCCAGCAAAATTCCTCTCCTTGTCTCTCAGCCTTGAGCAGTCCTCTCCCACACCAACTTTGGTCTTGGCTATGTGACTTGTTATGGCCAATGAGACAATTGCATCTGTGCCACAAGCAGAGAATTTCAAAGTATTTGCTCATTGGGGCTTGCCCTCTTTTTCTACTGGGGCCCTTTCATTTGGAAAAAGCTTGGCTAGTCTGTTGGAGTCTGGCCAACTTAGACTAATCAGCATCTGAGCTGCCTGCAGCCTCATGAGTGAGCCCAGACAACAATGGCAGAAGAATTGCCCAACTGAATGTAGTCCAGATTGCCAACTCACTGAATTCATAATTAGCAAGTTATTGTTGTTTTAAGTCACTATATTTTGGCTAGTTTGTTTTATAGCAACAGGTGACTGGTTGCTACTGTGTCAATAATCTTAAAGAATACCTGTAATAACTATGTCTTCTTGCCCAGGTGGCCACTCTGATTTGCATGGGATAGTCTTGGCTCTTATCTGTTGTCCCAGCATAGTAATTAATAATGCTATCTTTGACTTTCAAAATTGTTAGTTGGGATGGCAAAATCAATGACCACTCCGCTTCTGCTCAAAATTGCTCTTACTATCTTTTGTTTCAAATAAACTCCTTGGCTTAGTGTTCAAGTACCTCCTTGAACTGGTCTCAATCTATCTTTCAAACAGCATCTTTCCTCCATCCCATTCTAAGCTTCAAACTAATTGGGCTACAGCTGAATCTCTGAAATATAACCTGCATTTTCTATTCCTGTATCTAGCTCCTGCCTTATCTTTATTCCTATGTTGTTCCCTTTACCCATCCTTAACTCCTAATCCACCTTTGAAGTTCCCGGCTAATTATTATTTCCAATACACCTGTCTATTTCCCTCAGTTGGATGTTGGACAGCTGACCCAAACTTCATTACTAGTTCCCTTTCCCAAGCTTTTGACAGTGGTAGGGACAATGAATGCCATCTTATAATATCTTAGACAGTATATACTCTCCTTAGGTAGTTTTAATCATCTTGGGTAGCATAGCCAATATGTAAATTGTCAGATCCTTGAGGGCAAAGATCATACATATATCTTACTCATTTTCTAACTTCCTGCAGTTCCTAGTGTAGTGCTGGGAATCTAGGAGGAGACCAGTAAATGTTTATTGAATTGTTTGAAGTTTTGCTTAAAGACGGAGGCTGACACTAATTATTTTTCTTCTCTGTGTACAGTCTCCAACTGGGTTCCTTGGAAACAGACACTGAAATGAGTAGTTGCATGACAAGGGGTTGCTTTTGTGAGATATACTTGAAAGGAAGTAAGGAAGAATGGATGGCAGAGGGAGAAGCTGACTTGAAGGTGGTTATAACTAAAGCTTCGGCCAATTCTTTGGGAGATCTGGAATAGGGTTGGCCTTTTGACAGCACACATAGTGAGAATAAAGGGGAGTCAGGTAGACTAGGGCAGACATGACACAGCTGGTCTGGTCATTTAGGTCCTGGCTGACCTTCACTCCCTGTCTCCCATTCATACTATTTTGTAAATTTTGCTCCCATCCTAAAGATGCCTATCTTGAGTAGTTTAGGTGGATTGATTTAGGAGATTAACTTTTGAATTGGAATATTGTAATAAGTCACTGAGGTATGCTGATTTTTATTTAAAATAAGGGTTAATGTGGTCTTTTCTTTGAACTTTTATGTATAAAAGTGTAATTTTGGAAATGGAAAATCAGAACAGTCTTGGAGAGGCTACTCTTACTGCTCTCCAGAATCCTGGCCTTCTGACAAGCAAAATTGTGTGGAACCTACCCCTGTCTCTGACAGTAACAGGTGGCTGGAATCTCTCTCTCTCTTTTTTTTTTTTTTTTGGCCAAGGCCAGGTTTGAACCCACCACCTCCTGTTTATGAGGCGTGCACCCTACTCCTTGAGCCATAGGCACCTTCTCTAAGGTGGTTGGAATCTCTTTGTCCACTAATACCTTCAGAGTTGTCTGCCTTTGAGGCAAGGGGGCTTCTGAAGCCCACTTTTTTGACAGTTCAATTTTATTAAATTCAGTTCAGAATTCCTTCTTCAGTCTTCTTCCTCAACACCAGTGACCACCTATTAATTCTGGCATGCCCAGTTTTAGGATTCCCCCACCACCTTTTCTACTCCTAATCTATTATGTGTTGAAAAACATAATTTCCTATTTTAGAATTTGGTCTAAATATTTTAATGTAAACTTTTAATGTAAAGGCCAGATAGTACATATTTAAGGCTTTGCAAGACATACAGTTGTGCTGCAAGCACTCAGCTCTGCTGTTGTAGTGCAACAGCAGCCACAGACAATATGTAAACAAATCAGCAACTGTTTTTCAATAAAGTTTTATTTATAAAAAGAGGTTGTAGGCTGGATTTGTCTGCAGGCTTTTGATTGCTGACTCTTGATGTAAATTAAGACTAAATTAATTCAAAATGAGAATTTAAAGAGTTTTCTTACAAATAAAGGCTGTGGTTGAAAGTGTGTAAAGTTTAGGATTAAATTTTTGATTCCTTAGAGGAGGTGAGGGTCTTCTCTTTGCACTTCTGTCTTTGTTCCAAATAGTTAAGATTTCTGATTTCTTAAGAAAATTTATCTCTAAGGAAGGAATGTAATTCTTTAAGGTGCTTGATAGTTTGTGTTTCTGCTTCTGTTACATAAGAATGTTTTATACAAAAGATTTTCCTGCAACATTCAGTTTTAATTCATCTACAGAGTGTATTTGCAACTGAATATGAGAATAAATGATTGCAATCATTTGTATTCAAGGCTGGCTCTAAACTTTTCTATTTTTTATTCTTTTATGAAGACTCAAAGTTTTTTCTTTGTGAAAAGCAAATTTATAATTTGAATACTTCCTGGGAAAGGAAAATCGTTTGATTAAATAATTATATGTTTCAAATTCAGTTACTGAAATGAAATTTGCACCTGCTGACATGTGAACAAATGGTCATTTCCCAGTGGGCTTGAGTGATGGTGATGGAAGGAAAAGCATGGAGGTTAGGCAAGAAAATGGTCATGGGTGATTGTAGGTGAATAGAACCTTAACAGAAGAGTACATTCTCAATTCTTTCTGTTATGTGGACAATAATACTACTTAAAAAATATTCATAGCTATATTATTTTTGTGGTTACCCTGAAAGGTTACATAAGCAGAATTTTGATATTGAATTATTTGCCATGGTGACTCTGCATTTTATAGCTTGGGGACATTCTGAGACTTCATCTACACAGCTTTGAGAAGTAATTTTCAGGTTTTTTTGAGTTGGGTATCTTATCTTTTATTTGATTGTACAATACTTAACTGTTTCTCTTATATTATACTGTAAAGTTAATATGAGTTAAAGTTTTTTTTTAATAATTTTTCTTTTTTAATATTTTCTTTTTATTTCCTTGCTTTTTTTTTTTTTTGTTGTTGTTGTTATTGAGACAGAGTCCTACCCTATACCCTCAGCAGAGTGCAATGGCATCATAGCTCACTGTAACCTCAGAGTCAGGCTGTAGAAAACCCTTGTGTGTCACCAGGCCAAGAGTTTACCTCTCACTATATTGAAGGAAGGCATCATATGGGTTGTAGTTCTCAAAAGAAGCTTCCTGGAGCAGTAATTCTGGAGCTTTTGGGTCCCAGGAACCCTTTTCATTTTTAAAAATTATTGAGAATTCCCAGGAATTTTTGTTTATGTGAGATGTAACTACTAATATATGCTGTATTTTAAATCAAAATTAAGAAACATAAAGACTATTTCTGTGTTAATTCATTTAAAAATAACAATAATAAATTCATTTATATGTTGGTCTAAATAATTTTTTTTTTTTTTTCCACCATACACTGGTTTTATAGACTGTTTGACACATTTTCATCAGACTGGTTAACATAGCCTTCCTGGCATTTTCTTAGTTATTGTGCTAAGACATTTACATTATACATTTACTAAGTTTCACATATACCCTTGTAAGATGCACCGCAGGTGTAATCCCACCAATCACTCTCCCTCCGCTCCCCACCCCCTTCCCTACCCTCCTTTTCTCCCTTCCCCCTACTCAGCCCTACTATGAAACTAATTTGTGGCTTTCACATGAAAGCTATAAATAATTTTTTTTTTGGAGAAAAAATAATTATATTTTTTCAAACCAAAATATTTAGTGAGGAGAATGGCATTGTTTTACATTTTCGTAAATTTCTTCAATGTTTTAATAGAAGACAGCTGGATTCTCCTGGGTGTTTCTTGCTTTCAGTCTATTGTGGTATTACATGTTATATAGTCTAGAAAATTCCACCATACATTTATGAAAGAATGAAGGTGAAAAAGACAAGTTGTGTTCTAATATTATTATGAAAATAGTTATAACTTTGTGGATCCCCTAGGAAGGTCTTGAGTACTCTTAATGTCCCTGGACTACACTTTAAGGACCACGGGTGTAGAAGGGTATTACTAGATCCTTTGGGCATGTTCTTTGTTACAGGGGTATGTTTTAGGCTCTCACAAGAAATGCTTTATCCTTATTTTATATACATTCTCAATATCCTTGATTATTTTGTTTCTGAGTCCCTGGTAGAAGGCAGGAGATTTGAGGCCTGACATCCCAAGAGTTGGGTAGTGGTCAATGGCGGTGAGGGAGAAGAGAGAAACACTACAAAAACAGGTACAAAACCCAAAGGCACAATCTATTCTGTAAAAGAAGGTGGAAAAAGTATCATTTTATTTATTTATTTTTTTATTAAATCATAGCTGTGTACATTGATATGATCATGGGGCATCATATACTAGCTTCATAAACCATTTGACACATTTTCATCCCAATATTCAACATAGCCTTCCTGGCATTTTCCCAGTCACC
>CAUYPK010124139.1:0-26419 GCA_963574355.1 Loris lydekkerianus | reverse complement strand
AAATTTAAAGGAATAGAAATTATTCCTTGCATCTTCTTGGACCACCATGGAATAAAAGTTGAACTCAGTAACAACAGGAATCTGCATACTCATACAAAAACATGGAAGTTAAATAACCTTACGCTGAATGATAGCTGGGCCAGAGATGAGATTCAGAAGGAAATTGCCAAATTTTTGCAACAAAATGACAATGAAGACATGAATTATCAGAACCTCTGGGATACCGCAAAGGGAGTCCTAAGAGGGAAATTTATAGCACTGCAAGCCTTCCTCAAGAGAACGGAAAGAGAGGAAGTTAACAACTTAATGTGAAACTTAGTAAATGTAGAATGTAAATGTCTTAACACAATAACTAAGAAAATGCCAGGAAGGCTATGTTAACCAGTGTGATGAAAATGTTTCAAACGGTCTATAAAACCAGTGTATGGTGCCCTATGATTGATTAATGTACATAGCTATGATTTAATAACAATAAAAAAAAGAGAGATCCACAAATGTTTAAGTATAGCTCCTATCTAATGCCTTAGGATGATTTAACTTATATTTTTAAAGATTAAAAAAGAAAGAAAACTTAGCCAATATGCCTTGAGTTGTTCAAATACCAGCGTATTTAAACATACAACAATTACTGTTTTCATAGCAAATATTATGCACAGAGATAACAGATTTTTTTTTTAATTGAGACAGAGTCTCAAGCTGTCATCCTGGGTAGAGTGCCATGGCGTCACAGCTCACAGCAACCTCCAACTCATGGGCTTAAGTGATTCTCTTGCCTCACCCTCCCAAGTAGCTGGGACTACAGGCTCTCACTACAACGCCCAGCTATATTTTGGTTGTAGTTGTCATTGTTCTTTGGTGGGCCCCGGCTGGATTCAAATCTGCCAGCTTCGGTGCGTGTGGCTAGCGCCCTAGCCACTTGAGCTACAGGTGCCGAGCCAGGTAACAGATTTTTTTATTTGCTTTTCTGAATGCTATCAGGAGCAAGTTTTGTTTCAGAAGCTAATTAAGACTAAGTCACTGGGCGGCACCTGTGGCTCAAAGGAGTAGGGCGCCAGCCCCATGTGCTGGAGGTGGCAGGTTCAAACCCAGCTCCAGCCAAAAACTACAAAAAAAAAAAAAAAAAAGACTAAGTCACTTAGTTGACTTGATTAGAGCAATGGCTTCCAGACTTTGGGATTTCACAGAGCAGGCAAGTTGCCTAAATGAATTAATGGATCATGAATGAATAAGTTGGAGAGGAGTTACACATGGTGATAGATGTTTTCATTTCAGTAAATAAGGATGTACAAAAGCTTAACTATTACCTACAACTACCATTACTTCATAAGAGAAAGGACATCTTCACAGAGAAAAAAAAAGTGGGATGGGAATAATATCATAATAAAAAATAGTGCTTCAGAGGTAAAAGGTTAGGATATTGGTAGTGCCCGTAGTTCAGTGGGTAGGGTGCTGGCCACATACACCAAGGCTGGCGGCTTCCAATCCAGCCTGCCCCGGGACAGCTAAACAACAATGATAACTGCAACAAAAAAAACAGCCAGGCACTGTGCTGGGCGCCTGTGGTCCCAGCTACTTGGGAGGCTGAGGCAAGAGAATCACTTAAGCCCAAGAGTTTGAGGTTGTTGTGAGCTGTAACATCATGGCATTCTACCCAGGGTGATAGCTTGAGACTCTGTCTCAATTAAAAAAAAAAAAAGGATGTTAAAAAAAATCACTAAATATTCTCAGAATATATATGCATTACATAAGTTTTACTTATTTTTTTTTTAGAAACAAAGTCTTGCTCTGTTGCCCAGGCTGAGATTGTAATGGCAGGAGCACAACTCTGTGAACTTAACATGATCCTCCGTCCTCAGCCTCCTGAGTACCTAGGACTACAGGCACCAGTCATCACACTAGGCTCATTTGTGTGTGTACTTGCATGTATGGGTAGGAGGCCCAGGCTGATCTCAAACTTCTGGCCTCAAGTGGTTCTCTTGCCTCAGTCCCCCAATGTGCTAGGATTACAGGCATGAATCTGGGCAAAATACATTCTGCCCAGACTCAGAATATATTTTAATAAAACATAATAGACAAGCATTTAGGAACCATTGGGAACCACTCAGTATAGAATTAAGGAGATTTACTTCCCTTTTAAAATTATTTTTTATTAAATCATACCTGTGTATATTAATGCAATCATGGGGCACCATACACTGGTTTTATATAACATTTGACAAATTTTCATCACACTAGTTAACATAGCCTTCCTGGCATTTTCTTAGTTATTGTGTTAAGTAAGACATTTATATTCTACATTTAGTAAGTTTCACATGTACCCTTATAAGATGCACCGTAGGTGTGGTCCCACCAATTACCCTCCCTCGGCCCATCCTCCCCCTTTTTAAATTGTTATACATATAAGCTAGTTAAGTTATCTTGATCATAGTTCATGGTCCTAGAATGTGTGTTAATGTGTTGTTTTTTTCCTTTTTTTGTTACCTGTTAATTCACTGATGCCTTTTATCTATTCAACCAATACTTGCTGTGTGGTCTATCATACATTAAGTATCTAGCAAAGCTGAATAAAACGTCTCTTCCCTATACCATAAGAGAGCACAAATAGTTCAGGGAGCCATGGGTGCGGCATGGAAGGCTTCATGGAAAAGGTGGCAGTAAGGTACGTATTGAAAGATGAGATTTCAATAATGCCCATGAAGGGCATTATAGAGAGAGGTTAACAAAATTAGTCAAACTACCACTAAGATTTAGAAAGGATTAAATATGTGCTAGGTTCTTAGAGTGGTTTGGTTTCATATGTATAGGAGGTACCAGGGAAATATGAATGTAAAAATAAGCCATATTGTAGACAAAATAAGACAAATGTTTATAGACTATATCTGATAAGCAATGGATAGCCAGCGCGCAGGTGAGTGGAAATGGAAAGATTCCTGAACTTGAAATCAGAAGGCCATGAGTTTGAACATCAGTCTGCTCTTTGTCATGAAACTTTGAGGGATTTCCTTAATCTTTTTTTGTTTCCTTAATCTTTATAAGCTTCCATTTTCCATCTATAAAATGAAGCTGATATCTATCGTTAAAAGAAAAACTTTAGACAAATTAAATTTAATATATGTAGTTTATTTGAGCAAAGAACCATCTCACAAACCAGTAAAGGTTCAGAGAGCTCCACCCAGCAATGAGGACAGGCAGTGATGGACAGAAATAGCTCAATTGCTTACAACTTGGAGTTTGCCCTCCTAATTTATTTTATTTTATTTTATTTTACTTTATTTTATTTTGTTTGTTTGTTTTGACACAAAGTCTCACTCTGTTACCCTGAGTAATAGCTCACATCAACTTCAAATTCCTGTTTTTAAGCGATGCTCTTGCCTCAGCTTCCCGAGTAGCTGAGATTACAGGTGTCTACCACAAATACCAGCTAGTTTTTCTATTTTTAGGAGAGACAAGGTCTTGCTCATGCTAAGGCTGATCTCAAACTCCTGAGTCAGGTGATCCACCAGCCTCAGCCTCCCAGAGTGTTAGGATTATAGGCACCAGCCATCTGGCTGCCAAGTTTGCTTTTTTTAAACATGGCTAAGCAGTTTGCACCTTGTGATTGGCTGAAAGCTCAGTTGCTATGATTGGCTGAAGGCTTAGCTACGTGTTAGAAGAATATACTCTTTTTTTTTTTTTTTTTAGAGACAAGACTCTCACTCTGTTGCCTTTGGTAGAGTGCTGTGGCATCACAGTTCACAGTTCACAGCAACCTCCAGCTCTTGGGCTTAGGCGATTCTCTTGCCTCAGCCTCCCGAGTAGCTGGGACTACAGGCGCCCACAACACCCAGCTATTTTTTGCAATTTGGCCGGGGCCAGGTTTGAACCCACCATCCTCGGTATATGGGACCGGAGCCCTACCCACTGAGCCACAGGCGCGGCCCAACACCCAGCTATTTGTTGTTGCAGTTTGGGCAGGTCTGGGTTCGAACCTGCCACCCTCGGTATATGGGGCCGGCGCCCTACTCACTGAGCCACAGGCATGGCCCCAGGAGAATATACTCTTAAATTAAATTGCAGTTTGCATATTATATACTAAGTTAGGTTGCAGTTCACTACCTACAGAAAAAATTTAATTTAACACTACATTATGTACAGTTTACGATTAGATTAAATAAGATGCAATATGTGAAAGGCCTAGTTGTATTAATACAATATAAGACACACAGTCTGAAATCACTAAAGTTTGCTGGCTGAGAACATCTGCTAAATCATCGAAGTTCAGGTTTAGGATTATTAATGTGTAGAAAGATAAGCTCAAGAGAGAGAAACTGAGTGAGAGTGAACAATAGCAATGAGAAATTTGGGGGAATGGAAAAGAGTAAACAGAAGTGACAGCTATTTGGATTACTTGGATTGAGTGGGATGAGAAAGAGGGAGGGTTCAAACACATTTTTTAAGCAAAAAATGTGTCATTGGCAGAAATTGGGAGATTGGGATTGGAAGCCAAATAAGAGGGAAATCTGTAAGTAAGAGGAGTTTGTTTTTGATCACGTTCAATTTGAAATCCTGGGACTATATCGGGTGAAAATGTTCAGCAGGCTTTAAGAGTTACCCAGGAAGCAAGTATTCCATGTACTCAACACTAATATGAAGCCAGTTGATGAACTAACACACATCCACACAAGAGAAAAACTTAATTCAATTCAAGTCAGGGAAGGGGGAAGAAGAGAGGAGGGCAGGTTTGGAGGGAACAGTGTGCTCCCCCCAGTGGGCACTATGTAAGAGTCTATGGCACACCTCCCACAGGACACAACTACAACAGGGAATTTACCTAACAATGCAAACATTGTAACCTGATCATTTGTATCTTCGTATTATTATTTATTATTATTTTTTTGAGACAGAGTTTCACTGTGTTGCCCTTGGTAGAGTTCTGTGGCATCACAGCTCACAGCAACTTCCAACTCCTGGGCTTAGGCGAGTCTTTTGCCTCAGCCTCCCCAGTAGCTGGGACTACAGGCACCTGCCACAACGCCAGGCTATTTTTTTGTTGCAATTGTCATTGTTGTTTACCTGGCCCGAGCTGGGTTCAAATCCGCCACCCTCAGTATATGGGGCTGGTGCCCTACCCTCTAAGCCACAGGTGCTGCCCTGTATCCTCATAGTAATCTGAAATTAAAAAAAAAAAAAATGCAATAGAGCAGTGGTTCTCAACCTTCCTAATGCTGTGGCCCTTTAACACAGTGTCGCGACCCACAGGTTGAGAACCGCTGCAATAGAGGCTCAGCACCCATAGCACGGTGGTTACGGTGCCTGCCAAACGCACTGAAGCTGATGCATTTGAACCCAGCCCAGGTCAGCTAAGCAACAATGACAACTTCAACAAAAATATAGTTGGGCATTGTGGCAGGCGCCTGTAGTCCCAGCTACTTGGGAGGCTGAGGCAAGAGAGTTGCTTAAACCCAAGAGTTTGAGGTTGTGGTTAGCTGTGATGCCACAGCACTCTACCCAGGGCGACATTGTGAGACTGTCTCCAAAAAAAAAAAAAAAAAAAAAGTTACCCAAGAAAGGGGTCAGAAGTACAAATTAGGGAGTTACCTGCAGTAGGGATGAAGGTTGTAGCCATAGAAAGATCATTGAGATGCCAAGAGAGAGAGGAAGGAGGGAAACTAGGATGAAGTCTTGAATACTGGCTTTACTGGGAAGGCAAGCGAACAAAGGAGGTGAGAAAGGCCATAGAAAGGGATTAGAAAAGTGAGGGTGAGCCACGTGCCTGCAGCAGGGCCGTGCAACCTGAGAGAGAAGACAGTCTGAAGAACAAAGGGGCACTCATAAGTGCTGCATACCATAGAAGCCAAAGAAGCAAAAGCACCAGACTCATAAGAAGTTGTTGTAATGACTTTTGTGAGAACAGTCTCACCACACTGCCAGGTAAGAAAGAAAGGATTTAAAAAAAAAAACCAAAAACTAGGCTCGGCGCCTGTAGCTCAGTGGGTAGGGCACTGGCTACATACACTGAGGCTGGTGGGTTCAAACTTGGCTGAGGCCTGCTAAAACAACAATGACAACTGTAACAACAACAACAACAAAATAGCCGGGTGTTGTGGCGGGTACCTGTAAGTCCCACCTTCTTGGGAGGCTGAGGCAAGAGATGGCTGAAGCCCAAGTGTTTGAGGTTGCTGTGAGCTGTGACGTCACAGCACTCTACCGAGGGCGACACAGTGAGACTATGTCTCAAAAAACAAACAAACAAAAAAAAAACCTAATTTATATTTTGAATAAGTTAAGATGCAAATGAATCAAAGTGAATCTGAAGGTGCCAAAACCTACAAAGAAAAAACAGGGTGTCTAACTTACTCCTCTAGTTTCCTCTCTTTCTGGGACTATCCACATACTCCACGAATACACACACACACACACACACACACACACACACACACACATATATATATATATATTTTTTTTTTAGACACAGAGTCTCACTATGTCACCCTCAGTAGAGTGCTATGGCATCACAGCTCACAGCAACCTCAAACTCTTGGGCTTAAGCAGTTCTCTTCCCTCAGCCTCCCAAGGAGCTGGGACTATAGACACCTGCCATGACGCCCAGTTATTTTTTGTTGCAGTTTGGCCGGGGCCGGGTTCAAACCCACCACCCTTGGTATATGGGGCTGGTGCCCTACTCACTGAGCCACAGGCGCCACCTAATATATTTTTAAACACTATACTAAAACATGTTGCTATGCATTTTTCTCTTTTTACTTGACCATAGGATGTTTCTTTTTTTCTTTTTTTTTTTTTTTTTTTTGTTTGTTTCTTTGTTTTTTTGTGGGTTTTGGCCGGGGCTGGGTTTGAACCCACCACCTCCGGCATATGGGACCGGCGCCCTACCCCTTTGAGCCACAGGCACCGCCCGACCATAGGATGTTTTAAGGATCTTTCCATATGATGCAATGGATCCCTTTGTACAGCATCATTTATTTGATCAGTCCTCTACTGATGGACATTTAGGTTATTTCCATTAAGAAGTTTATAAGAACAACATCTTCCTGGTTGACTAAGTGATACTCTAGAGTTCAAGACAATGTTGACTTTTATGGTAGCACAACTGTATTTACCAACAAACAACTATATCTATCGCTCTCTCTCTAGAGTCCTTTCTTTTTTGATTCAGTCTCTGCCTTCTCTGGAGGTTTCCGTTTCTGCTCTGTTACCTCCCCTAGCCTTTCTATACAATCTCATTTTAAAGCTATCTGAAAATCAAAAATAACTCCTGCTCTAGAGAGTCAAATCTCAAATGCGAGGCAGCTGACTGATTTAAACTTCAGTTATAATCTAGTAAAGTATATTATAGACTTTTTGCATTGATGATACTTTAGACATTGCCTGGTTCCACCCTATTTTATTTCAGTGGAAACCTGTCAGCAGAGAGGTGTCATGTGTTTCCCTAAATCACATGGCACAAATAAGGAACACCAGTGGAACTCAGAGTCCTTTGCTTTCTCTATTACTTCCCAACATGCTTACTTTCCTTCAGTGGTGTTAAAAATGATGGAGGCTTTGTCCCGTATTGGAGGCTAAGACAGCTTAATTTGAGTAGGGAATTAATAAAGGAAAAATGTTTTAGGGATCTGGGAAAATATACCTGGGAACCTGAGGACCAGGTTTCACTGTTTAGTGCAGACAATGACTCATAGTGTGACTCTGGGAAGTTATGTGGCCTCCCTGTGTTTCAGTCTTTCCAGCCACACACTTGGCATCTATTATATAGGCCTTGCTAGAATTGTTGTGAAGGTTGATGAAGTAATGCTTATAAAATTCTGTTAGCTATTCAGATGAAAGCCACAACTGTGTCTATGAATGATAGAGTGCCCCATATACAGCACAGACTTTTCTACCTCATATTGGTGTATTAGAGGCTGCTGTACTTCAACCAACTAAACCTCTTATTGTTGTCAGTTAGCTGAGCATTCTCTCCCTGTCCCCTCTTCATCTACCCCTTGGTTGTTCTCAACCTGATTGATTCAAAGTTTACTTATTCTCATTCCTTTTCTTTTTTTAGGGACAGAGATGAGGGTAGGGGGAAAGGAGCATGTGTCCCTGTATTGCCCAGATTGGTTTCCAACTTCTGGGCTCAAATGATCCTCCCACTTTAGCCTCCCGAGTAGCTGGGGCTATAAGCCCAAACCACCATGCCTGGCTCTAGTTGAGTGTTTTCAAACCTTTTTTTATCACACAGCACACTTGAACCTATAGTTAAGCTTCTGCAGCATACTTAAATTATATTGATGAGAAAAAAAAAAAGAAGAGTAAAAAAAGTGAATATACTTACTGTGCTTTGAACTTCTTTTGAAAATAATGTAATTAATGATCTTTAAACATTTTTGCAACACACCTAAGATCCTCTCACGGCACATCAGTGCACGTGTGGCACACTGGTTGAAAATCAGTGCTCTAGTTCCTTGAGTTTCAAAATATAATTACAAAGTCTTCACCATTTAAGTATTCTGCCCCTGGATTTCTCCATTTGCCAAATGAGGATAATAACAGAGCTGTGGTAAGGATTAAATAAAATAATATATGTGGAACAAGGCCTAGTACATAGAAAGTGCTTAGGTAAGTGTTAACTGTTAATTAATGTAACTAATTGAAAGGGGATGATAGTATATATCATGTAGATATATATCATACATATGCCTTCTATTTACTTTATTTTATTATTATTATTATTATTTTTTGGAGACAGAGTCTCACTCTGTCATCCTTGGTAGAGTGCTGTGGTGTCACAGCTCACAGAAACCTCAAACTCTTGGGGCTTAAGCAATTCTCTTGCCTCAGCCTCCCAGGTAGCTGGGACTACAGGCATATGCTTTCTATTTAAAAAAAATATTGTGAGGCCAGGAGTGGTGGATTTCCTGAGTTCACAGGTTTGAGACCAACCTGAGCCAGAGCAAGACCTTGTTTCTTAAAATAGTCGGGCATTGTGGTGGGCACCTGTAGTACCAGCTTACTGGGGAGGCTGAGGCAAGAGAATTGCTTGAGCCCAGGAGTTTGAGGTTGTTGTGAGCTGTGACGCCAGGGCACTCTATCCAGGGCACCAAAGTGAGACTCTTATCTCAAAATAAATAAATAAATAAATATATATATATATAAATAAATAAAATTGGCTTGATGCCCATAGTACAATGGTTATGGCACCGGCCACGTGCACCAATGATAGGGGGTTTGAACCCAGCCTGAGCCAGCTAAACAACAATGACAACTCCAACCAAAAAATATCTGGAGTTGTGGTGGGCGCCTGTAGTCCCAGCTACTTGGAAGGCTGAGGCAAGAGAATTGCTTAAGTCCAAGAGTTGGAGGTTGCTGTGAGCTGTGACGCCATGGTACTCTAGCAAGGGTAACATAGTGAGACTTTGTCTCAAAAAAAAAAAAAAAATTGTGAGATCTTACTGTAAGGCTAAGGGTTAATATTTCTTTGTTTCTGAGGGGACACACCGAAGGTTTCTATAGGTGAAGTAAGAAGGCTTTTAACTGGTGAAAATATGGACATGACAATGAAGGAGAGCTGGGCTGCTCAGGGCATAGGATTTTCAAGTTTTTTCATTAAAAAATTTGCTTCTTTAGCTATCTAACATTACATCTTTAGAATCGAGGTGCTCTAGCAGTACTGGCTGATGAAGGCA
The DNA here is from genome assembly GCA_963574355.1 of Loris lydekkerianus. Taxonomy (NCBI): domain Eukaryota; kingdom Metazoa; phylum Chordata; class Mammalia; order Primates; family Lorisidae; genus Loris; species Loris lydekkerianus. The sequence continues at coordinate 16,757 of CAUYPK010124139.1, read as the reverse complement.
TGAACTTGTGAATCTATCTAATGACAGAGAGACAGAACATAGCACACAGAAGGTAATCTGGTTGGCATTTTGGATACTGCAGGAGAAAAGAGTGAAAATATTTTTTTAAATAGAAGAGAGTTGTCTATGTGGGAATCAGACTAACTGCTGCCTGATGAACTGAGACTTTACGCTTGGAGATAAAAAATAGAGGGATAGACTTGGCACTCGTAGCACAGTGGTTACAGTGCTTGCCACATACACAGAGGCTGGCAGGTTTGAACCCAAGCTAAACAACAACAACTGCAGCAAAAAATAGCTGGGCGTTGTGGCGGATGCCTGTAGTGCCAGCTACTAAGGAGACTGAAACAAGACAATTGCTTAAGCCCGGGAGTTTGAAGTTGCTGTGAGCTATAACGCCACAGCACTCTACCAAGAGCGACATAGTGACACTGTCTAAAAAAAAAAGTAGAGGGATAACTGTGCAGTTGGATAAGCTGGTCCAAAGAACCACTGCGTTTTGCTTTTGTTTTTGCTTTGTAAAACTGAGTCACATATCTTTTTTTTTTTTTTGAGACTGAGTCTCATTATGTCACCCTTGTTAGAGTGCTGTAGTAGCACAGCTCACAGCAACCTCAAACTCTTGGGCTTAAGTGATATTCTTGCATCAACCTCCCAACTAGCTGCGACTACAAGTGCCCACTGCAACACCTGGCTATTTTTTTGTTGCAGTTGTCACTGTTGTTTAGCTGGCCTGGGCCGGGTTGGAAGCCGCTAACCTTGGTGCATGTGGCTGGCGCTGCAACCACTGTGCTATAGGCGCCGAGCCCGGAGTCACATATCTTAAGGAGGCATTTTTTTTTTTGACAGTGATATTCTGCAGATATTTCCAGTTTTTAAAAGGATCATTCTGAAGGTGACACAAAGAACACCCTATTAGAGTATCTGTCTTCCTAAAAATGAATCCTCCTTCTTTGTATTCAGGGTGTTTTTCTATTAATAATAGCCTCTGACTATGACCCCAAATTGTTTCACAGTCTCCCCGAAAGTAAAAGCAGACTGTTGTTTAGGCATTTTTTCCCCCCTTCCTAAACACACTGCTTCCCAATTGAGGTCCTAGTAATGCCATCCCTACTAAATGCATCACACTGAATCAACAGACAAGTTGGAGCAACTTTCTTTGTTTCTTTCTCTTCCTCATCTTGTTTATTTAAGTTGAAATCATTTTCTTTTCTTTCTTTTTTTTTTTTAAGAGACAGAGGCTCACTTTATCGCCCTTGGTAGAGTGCTGTGGCGTCACAGCTCCCAGAAACCTCCAGGTCTTGGGCTTAGGCAATTCTCTTCCTTCAGCCTCCCAAGTAGCTGGGACTACAGGGGCCCACCACAACGAACGCCCAGCTACTTTTTTGTTGTTGTTGCAGTTTGGCTGCTGCTGGGTTTGAACCCCCCCATCCTCAGTATATGGGGCTTATGCCCTACTCATTGAGTCACAGGCGCCGCCCAGTTTAAATAGTTTTCAATGAAATTCAATAAGCATTTACTCAGCACCCACTGTGAGCAAACTATCACTGTGCTAGGTCACGTGGACAGTAAATTGATGCAACAATTTAATCACGTGATTAGACATGATTTCTGGCCTGGAGAATCTTGCATTGACTTGCAGATTATTATAATGACTAGCAAAATGTTTGAGTATCTCTCTTCAATTTTTCTAGGTTAAAGGTTTCTCTTCATTGGATTTGCATGCTCTAAAGTCAGTTGAAGTTGAATTTGAGAACATTAAACAGAAGTCTCCAAGAAACCTTCCCTGTCCCTCTACCTCAGTGGTTCTCAACCTTCCTAACACTGTGGTCCTTTAATACAGTTCCTGTGGGTCATGACCCACAGGTTGAGAACTGCTGAATATGTTCTCTTTGCACTTTATATCTCTTAACAGCACTTGTCACTTTTACATTGTATTGTATTTATTTATGGACACGTCAGCCTCCATAATCCAGAAAGGCAGCAGGCACAGGGAAAGGTGCCAGCGGAGTGGAGCCAGAAGACCTATGCTTGAATTTCAAGCTAGGCTCAGCTATGAATCAACTATGAAATCTTGGCCACACTACTTAATGTGTACCATCCTCAGTCCTGCATTTAGAATCAGAAGATAATTATGCCTATTTTAAAATGGATGTAGAAATTGAGTATCATATGAATGTGCTTCGTGAACTACTATCTATACTTTTTTTTTTCTGCGACAGAATCTCACTCTGTTGCTCTGGGTAGAGTGCTGTAGCATCATAGCTCACAGCAACATCAAACTCTTGGGCTTAAGTGATACTCTTGCTTTAGCCTCCTTAGCAGCCGGGAATATAGGTGCCTGCCGCAAAGGCCAGGCTAGTTTTTTTTTAAATTCTATTTTTAGTAAAGACAGGGTCTTACCCTTGTCCAGGCTGATCTTGAACTCTTGAGCTTGAGGGATCCTTCCTTCTTGGCCTCCCAGAGTGCTAGATAACAGGTGTGAGCCACTCCGCCAATTATCTGTATGTTAATTTTATTATCCCCTATATGATCTAGCAAAAGGCCTTGGTAGAAAAACTCTATTAATGTTAATTAAATTATTGAAAAATTACACCAACCACTTGCATATTATTATTCTCTCCCATATTCTTTTCTTACCCAATATTGTTAGCAAGGTTTATTTGTAATGCCCTACTAGGCTGAGGGAGTGTTTGTAGGGATTAAATAGAAACAAAGGGACCTCCTTGCTGGAGGAGCTTCCCTTTTAGATAATGGGGTACAGTGATCCTCTGCCTCCTCTCTTAGGTTTCATGTGTCTTGCTTCTATCTTGAGGGATGGGCTCACAGTTCAAAGCTTGAGCTTTGAGTGAGATAGTTCTGGATTCAAATCTTAGGTCTGAACCCAACTTCCTGGGCTTATGCAATTCTCTTGCCTCAGCCTCCAGAGTAGCTGGGATTATAGGCACCTGCCACAATGCCCAGCTATTTTTTGTTGCAGTTTGGCTGGGGCCCGGTTTGAACCCGCCACCCTTGGTATATGGGGCTGGCACCCTACCCACTGAGCCACAGGCACCGCCCAGAAGTAAATTTTTTTTTCTGAGCTTTAGTTTTCTCATCTGTGAAATGAAGATAACACAGAATTTTATAAATTTTATAAAATTAGACAATGTATTAAAAGGAGATGTGAGGATTTAGTGAGTTAAGTAAACTCAGCAAGTGTTAACAACAATAATATTAACCCTTAGTTCTTAAACATTAATTGAGCAAATACTATGGTGTTGGACATCATGTAAGTGCTGGGCATATGTCATTAAGCCATTGATGGGAAAAACAACGATTACCATAAAATGTGACAAGGGCTATGACAGAATAAGAACTGAGTGCTATGGGAATAAGGGAGGCACTTATGTGACAGCCTTTATCAGGAAGATGTCAGTAGCTGTCAGGGAAGGATTCCTGGAGAGAGTGATTATTTTGAAGAGGCTTGAAGGTAGAATAGGAGAGTAAGCTGGTGGGCAGAGAAACCACCCTGAGCAAAGATACAGAGATCTGCAAAAGCACACACCATTGGGAAAATGGATAGTTCTGATGAAATGAACTATTTTAAAGATTTGTAGATGGCTTATCAGGGATGGTGTCAGTGTGCTTTGTGAAATAATTTATGAGAGAACCAAGAGGGAACCAAGAGGCCTTGATAGATTTCTCCCTCACTTGGAGATTAAGTGGAAAGCGTCCTGTTAAAGTATTTTGATATCACGAAATTAATAGAGGCTTGGAGCCCCACAGATATTCAATCTTTAAGGGTTTTTTTTGTTTGTTTGTTGTTGTTGTTGTTGTTGTTTTTAGACAGCATCTCACTCTATTGCCCAGACTAGAGTGCAGGGGCATCAGCCTAGCTCACAGCAACTCAAACTCCTGAGCTCAAGCAATCCTCCTGCGTCAGTTTCCAAAGCAGCTGAGACGACAAGCACCTGCCGCAACTCCCGCTAACTTTTCTATTTTTAGTAGAGAGGGAGTCTCAGTCTTGCTCAGGCTGATCTCAACCTCCTGAGCTCAAGGAATCCTCCCACCTAGGCCTCCTAGAATGCTAGGACTAAAGGCGGGAGTCACCACGCCCAGCCCTCGTGTAGGATTTAACTCACTTTGCCTCTCTAAAATTTCACGGTCAATCAGTGATAACATCTACCTCCAGGGTTACTTCAAGGACTGTGCAGGTCAAGTTGGCAGCAAAGTGTGTGGCGGACATAATAAGTATTTTTAATAAGTATCGGTTCTCTTTGCTAGACCACTGTGTAACTAGAGTATGAAGCTATTGGTAGGCCTCTTTCTGCCTCCTCCCTTCCTTTTCCTCTTTCAGCGGAGAAAGCAGCAGCAGCCGAAAGCCAGAGCCGCGATTGTCCACTCAAGCTAGCACTCCAGAGTGATGATTAAAAGGCAGCCGCACCGAACCCCGGCGCGGGCCGGGAGTGAGGCTGGGCATGCTCAGTAAGCCGCCGGCGGGGCCGGGATCTGGGCGGCGGGAGAGAAGCGGGCGGGGGAAGGGGAGGTCGGAGCCGTGCGAGGGCGCATGCCCAGTCCCGGCATCTGCTCTCCATCCAGAGCCGCAGCCGGAAAACCGCGGCGGCGGCTACTGTGGGGGAGCGATCCCGCTGGGCAGCGAAAAGGGGCAGAAAAAAAAAATACAAGGACATATTGCAAGGCAGGAACTGAGAGCTTGGGATTTGCAGCCTCTCCCGGGCAGCCAACTTCGCCGTCAGCAGGGAGGAAGACCGGAGGCGGTGGCAGCGAGGGCGGCAGGGGAAGGAGGAGACGACGACGGGAGGGGACCGCAGAGGAGGGGAAGGGCCGCCGGCGGCCTGGGAGCCGCAGTGATTTTGACGTTTTCTCGGTTTCGTCTTCCGCCGCTCCCGGCCGGCTGCGCTGAGTGGGCCACCCCCGCCCCACGCGCCCTCTGGTCCTGCTTGTCCCTCCGCCCACCCGGGGCCTGAGGGGTCCCCCTGGTTCAAGGGAAGGGAAGGGGGAGGCGAGGGCGTGGGGGAATCGCGGTGGCGGGGACATTTCCCACAACGTGATTGTTGAAGACTCCCCCAACCCCCCCTTCAAAATTCCGGGCCCTTCCAGCCTCCACCCTCCCCCAAGCCCGTGTGACTAAACGGAGACAAAGGGGAGGCGGCCTCACACGCGCGCTCGCGGGGCGGGTGTCTCGGAGGGGCGCTGGCGCTGGACCTACGCTCGCGCGGACGGACTGACGGACACGGCGCCGCCACATTCTTATGCCGGGGAGCGGCGGCCTCCGCAGGAGGCGGCAGGCTAGCGGCGCGGATAGCTGAGCTCTTCTCCCCTGTCGGCGTCCGGGCTGGCCTCGCCCCGGCCCCGATGGTTTGAGCTCGCTTCTCCTCCCCTGCCGACCCCCGCAGCGGCGAGGCCACACCATGTGAAGGTTAGAGCCGGGACATCCCGAGGAGCCGCCGTAAAAGATGGGGGATGCTGCAGACCCCCGGGAGATGAGAAAGACGTTCATTGTTCCAGCCATCAAGCCCTTTGACCACTATGACTTCTCCAGGGCCAAAATCGCCTGCAATCTGGCCTGGCTGGTGGCCAAAGCCTTTGGGACAGGTTAGTGTCTTCCCTCCCCTCTTCCTCCTGAAGATGTCCACATCCCTTGTTCCCGATTCTTGAATCCCTTTCCATGCCTGTCTTCTCGTACAGGTTCAGGGAGATGATGGGAGATTAAGAACAGGAGAGAGGAAGGAGAAATAAAGAAAGCAGGTTTGATCGTAAGAGAAGGGCTCTTGAGTGGTCCGGTGGGCTTTGGCCAGATTCCTTTTATTCGGTAGCAAAAGTGTTTTGTTTTCAAATGAGCAGTTTTGTCGCGTTTTTACGTAGAGTGGTTTTAATTTGTGGTATTTTCCTCATTGTGCTGCATACATTTCCCCCTGTCATAATTGTGATTACACCACCAAGAAATCTCAGTTCGTTTCTTTATTGTTGGAAGAAGGTTGAATGGGACATAGTACTGTGTTGATTTCTGACATTTGTAATGGTGACTGCTGTTCATGCTCCGAAGGGTGTAAGGTGGCCTGTGTTGAGTGCACAGTTACATTTTGTTGTCATTTTTTAAGCATGTTTCAGTCCTCCTTAAACATTTCAGGTTCTTATTAAATCAGTTATTTGAAACCCAATGTTTAGTTTGCAGACTGTAGGCAAAATAAACTATTTTCATTTCATATGGTCACTGAGGCATATTCCTTTTTCAGAAATGTATTTTCACTTAATAAATTAAGATTAAAAAACTCCCTACCTTGGGAATTTTTTCTGATCAAGAAATTTTTTGAGGGCATGTGGTATTCACACAAATTGTATGGTATAGGAGCAACTAAACACTCCCTCCAAAATCGAGTTATTGCAAAATAACAGGAAAAGGGCCTCCTGTTGTAAATTTCTTAGCTTTTGCTTTTAGGAGCCCATGTTGTGGAATGCTAAATAAATTAGAGCAGCTTTTTATTGGAAGAGGCTCTTGTAAAGTAATTTAGTCCGATAAAGGAGTAATTTTGCAAAATTTCCATTCCCTACATAATAAATTTTAGATAAATAAAATATTTGTTGCAAAGTTCCTTCAGATTTACAAACTCACCCAGATGTTAAATATAGGTTTTACTGGATGATGGCTGATTTCCAATTTTGACTGTGAAGATACGTTGGTAAATGGTTTAATTCGGTTTTACTACTTCAACTTTACACAGCTGAGTAGTATTTTCAGGACTTGCACATCTCAGCTAAATACCAGATGAATTATTTGAATTAGTTTTTTGGGGAAACTTAACATTGATGTGGTTTTATGGTTATGACAGCCTTAATTCTGTTTGAGTTCTCAGGCTTTGATATGAACTGGCATTAGGAATAAATATAAATTCTTTTGAAATTATTTATATTTTAAACATTTCTTTGAAACTGAACATCTAGTGTAACACATAGGAAAAAGCACAAAGCCTTAACTTTGTGCTTTTTTTTTTTTTTTTTATAATCTACTGAATTTAAGCTTCATGTTACTGCTTTTTAAAAAGGATTTCTGGCATCACTGATATAAGCAGTAAGAATAATAGATGAATTTTGCTTTTAATTTAAGAAGCATATTGACACTAATATGTTTGGACAGTAAATGAAGGCTATTTACTTAGGGATAATAGAAAGGGGCACATTTATATAGTAACTTATGTGGAAAAGTAGTGTGTCCAAAATGGAAGGCAGAAGGAATAAGAGAAATATTTTCTCTCCATCTGAAACTGAGAGATTACTTACTGTACAGATGTAAAAATTTTGCTATGCCTTCACAGAGGCTTCTCAGAAAATGGCCTACTTTCTGGATATATGTCAGGTAGGTTACTAGATTCTGGACCACTTGATGAAGACATTTAATACGCTTGAATAAGAAAGGAAGTGAAGAGAATCTAGTATCAGTGGACTCTGACATCTGGCAGGCACTCTGCTGGATGCTTTGCGTTAAGTTATACATTAGGGATTCACAACTCTGACGTAGGTAATGTGTTCCCCATTAAAAAAAACGCCAGTGCACAGAGAGGTTAAAGAATTTTCCTACTATCACACTATAACACTCTAACACTACATCACTATCACTATTATGACATTCTAAATAAATTACAGTACTTCATTTATTCTTACAGCAGCTTTATGGGTACTGTCCTCATTTTGCAGATGACAGTGCAGCTCAGAGAGATTAATTTACACAAGATTAAACATCTGGCAAGTGTCATTCTGCATGCCAGTTCAGGTTTTTCTGACTCTGAAGTCTTTGTTTATTACTCTATACCATTCTGCAGAGTAATCCTTTTATCTGCAAGTGTGAAAAATGTGCATATAGTACATGTTGTGGTCAAATATTATTTTTTCTGTATGGATTGTGCAGATCTTAAGTCACTGTCAGATGATTTATGTGTTTGTAGTTAGTTTTTAGTTATATTTGCCTTGGCAACCAGTTTGAATAGATAAAGAGACAATTGCTTTTCCATTCCATTCAAAATGGAATGAAAAGCAAGTTTAGAAGACTTTAAGAGACAAGAAGTTAATACATTATTAAAAATATGTTTGTACATTTTGTTTATTCGTTGTCAACAGCCTTTCAAAACATAAATTTATATGGAATGAATAGAAAAAAAGTAAGATTTTTTTCTTTTTTTAAGAGACAGAGTCTCACTTTATCACCCTCAATAGAGTGCCGTAGCATCACAGCTCACGGCAACCTCCAACTCCTTGGCTTAGATGATTCTCCTGCCTCAGCCTCCTAAGTAGCTGAGACTACAGGCACCAGCTATTTTTTGTTGCAGTTTGGCCGGGGCCAGGTTTGAACCTGCCACCCTCAGTAGGCCGGCACCCTACCCACTGAGCCATAGGTGCCACACAAGGTTTTTTTTGGATGTAAATATTCTTCATTGACTGCAGATGCTGTTGTGCAGAAAAGGCTAATAGCATATTTCAAAAGTATTACCTAATTGTATTCAGTTATTCAAAAAATTAGCCTTTTAAGTATGACTTACTAAAATCTTTCCTTTTATAATGACAGGGACTTCAGGTAGTGATTTAGTGTTTTGCTGTCAGAAACTTTATTAACTTCTGGCATTTAAAAAAAGTAGTTGCTTTTGAAACGTTATGTTGGAAAAGTAATTTAAAATGATAGCTGGAAATAAATTGTGGGTATAGCGAAATGATTGAACTATACAAAAGAAATAAAACACTAGCATTGTTAATACCTAGAAAGTAGATGTGAAGTATTTACTTAATTTGAAGTCTTAACATCAGGAGTTTTGAATCTTTTTTTTTTCCCCTTGACACTAACAATATTCCAAATAGCCCAAATCTTCATAGAATCTAGATATAGTTTTGATCAAAATGAACAATAAGTTTGTGTAAATGAATTTGAAACAGATTCCCTAACTGCTTTAATTGCCGAAGAAGTAATTAAAAACTATTTGTGCTTTTTCTACTACTATATTTGAAGAGTTTAACTTAATTTTTAAGCAGTGTTACTGAGTTGGCTTTAAATGTTCTATTCCCTTAAATCCTCTGAGGAAATGGTAGGTATAGAACCTCCTGTAACTCTCTTCTTTACTAAATTCTTAAATGTAGAGTTCTCAACATGGAATTCAAGACCTACTTCCTGGTGTCAGTTTATCATTTCAACCTTATCAACCATTGTTCCCCCTTTTATACCATTTAGTTTAATGATACAAAATGATTTGCTGTTATAAACATGCCTTGTTAAATTTCTTTCTATATCCCAGCAGATTTTGCTGTCAAAATCCTACATAAGATCTGACTCTGATGCATGTATGAAGATTGTAAGAACATTAAATAACCTTGTGGTTAAGAGAGACTGCTAGTAGAGAGGCCAGTTTGGGATGTTACTGCAGCAGTCTGGGCAAAAGATGATAAGGGCTTGAAGTTGGGGGAAAACAATAATAAAACTGGTAACACTTACCGATCTTCTACTGTGTGTCAAGCACTTGTATATTATCACATTCCAATTCTCTTGACAGCCTTATGCAGTAGAAACTGTTAATCATTCCAATTTTACTGATGAGGAATGTGAGGCCCAGGGCTTTAGAAACTTGTCCAAAGCTACCTAACTAACTGAGCTAAGAACTGACCTGGGGAATCTGTCTTATAAAGGCTGTGTTCAATGGGTTGAAGTGAATGGAATGTAGAGAGAGGCAAATCATAGAAAAAAATGTTGCCGAAATTTAATCCCCGGTGTTTTAAATGACTGAATTTGAGGTATATGGGCGATGATTTATTTAGTTTATTAATTTATTTAATTTGAGACAGAGTCTCCCTTTGTTGCCCGCAGGAGAGTGCTGTGGTGTCATAGCTCACAGCAATCTCAAATTCTTGGGCTCAAGTGATCCTCTTGCCTTAGCTCCCAAGCAGCTGGGACTATAGGCACCTGCCATAAGACCTGGCTATTTTTCAGAGATGAGGTCTCTTTGTTACTCAGGCTGGTCTCGAATTCTTGAGCTGAGGCAATTCACCCCACTCACCCTCCCATAGTACTAGGATTACAAGTGGGAGCCACCACACTGGGCCTATTTGTATTTTTTTGAGAGAGACGCTCATTTTCTCACCCTTGGTGGAGAGCTCTGGCATCATAGCTCACAGCAATCTCAAACTTTTTGGCTCAAGAGATCCTCTGCCTCAGCTTCCTGAGTAGCTGGCACTAAAGGCGCCCTCCACAATGCCCAGCTTTTTAGAGACTGGGTCTTGTTCTTCTCTGGCTGGTCTTGAATTTCCGAGCTCAGGCAATCTGTTGGATCCGCCCGCCTCACCTTCTAGAATGCTAGCTAGGATTAGCCTAGCACTGTGCCTGGCCTGGGGAATGGTTTAAATGAAAAATGAATATACAATATATAAGGATGAGGTCACCTGAGGGTTTAGGAAGGATAAGGTTGTGTGAGAGTTTGGGAGTTAGTGACTGGGAGGATGAATTTAATGCCATTGACGGAGATAAAGCTGCAAGTTGGAATGGGAAGGCAGCTTTGTTTTTGGAACCTTTGAACTTAATGTGTTGGCCACATACCTTGTCTGAGAATGTCAGTGGAAGAGGTAGCTATAAATGTAGGCAGGTCTGCAATATGATTGAGAAGTTGAGGTTAGAAATAACAGTTTGGTAATCTTCTGTATATAGTGCACAGTTGAAATTAGAGGTAGATAAAATTGTAGAAGGAAAGAAGAAATTAGAGACGGAATCTAGAACAGTGAATACTTATAATGGGGGACAGGCACAGTCAGAGGAGATTGTAATAGCCATCAGAGAGTTAGAAAGAGAATTGAGTAAGTGCAGTGACTGGGTGTGGTGGTTCATGCCTGTAATCCTAGCACTTTGGGAGGATGAGGCAGGTGGAGTGCTTGAGCTTAGAAGTTGGAGACCAGCCTGAGGAAGAGCAAGACCCCATCTCTACTAAAAATAGAAAAAGCTGGGCATTGTGGCAGGTGCCTGTAGTCCTAGCTGCTCAGGAAGCTCCTGTCAGAGGATCTCTTGAGCCCAAGAGTTTGAAGTTGCTATGAGCTATGATGAGGCCATGACACTCTACTCAGGACACTCCACCCAGCGCGACAGAGTGAGACTTGTGTCAATAAATAAATAATAAATAAATATAGTGTAGCAACACTGAAGCCCTGGGAGGAGAAAGTTTCAAGGAGAGTGATCCCATTGATTAATTAACAATATCAAATCCTACAGGTCTAAGCTATGTCTTTCTATTTAAGAGTTTATGCTTTCATGGGGGAGATGTGATAGGTGTATAAGTACCGTAGAGTTTGGGAAAGCTATAATAAGAGCTATGTAACTTGAAGAATGATGTTCAGAGGGAGACCAGTGGGGGTGGAGTCCAGTAGGCTGGAGCTGGGGCCTGGAGGGGAGGCATGGGGAGGGAAAGGGGGAAGAAGGTAATTTTCAGCCTCAGTGGTCTATGAAGGAAGACCTTTGTGGTGGAGGTAGTATTTAAACTAGACTCAGAAGGGAGTCAGGTGAATGAAAGTAGGCAGTGTAGTTGGAGGAGATGGTTTGTGGGTAGGCATGCAGTTGTGAAACCCAGATGGTGTTAATGAAACAACATAGACTAGATTGACTGGATGAAATTTATGTAATGAAGTAGTAGGGGATCTAGCTTGAAAGACAAATTGAGACAATTTTGGAAGGGCCAGATTAAGGAATTTAGTATTTAATTTAGCAGATAAATTATACTAAGCACCTTGGATAAAAAGAGAAAACTATTACTAATTTATTAAAAATGTACTCTGTGCTAATTACTCTTATGAGAATTTTTATCTAAATTATATCTTTTAACTCTGAGAGTGACCTATTAGTAGAGATTATTTTATTTCTTTTTCTAAACCTTAAAAACAGGGTTTCCCAACTGCAGAACTGTTGGCTGGCTAGTTCTTTGTTGGTGGTGGGCTGTCCTGTGCATGTGCATTTTAGGATTTTAGTAGCATTCTTGGCCTCTAACCACTAGATGCCAGTAGTGTTCCCTATCCCTACTCCCACCCTACCTGGTGACAAACAAAAATGTTGGTGGACATTGTCCACTGTCTTCTGAGGAGCAAAAGGACTCTAGGTTGACAGTCACTGATAAAAATATTGGAAGACACACGACACACTGTTGATTTAAAAAGTTTCTTTCCATATTGGAATAAAAAATAATTAGAAAACATCTTGATTTCAAAATATTAAAACTGAAAATAAGATAATTTGCCTTTTTTTTTTTTTTTTTATAAATGAGAAAACAGGTTTTGGGGAATTAACTAACTTGCCCTTGATCATTCAGCCTGTAAGTGTTGAAACCAAAATTAGAGTCTTGCCTTTATGATACTAAAATTTGTCTTAACCTCTATGTTACACTCTTCCTGTATTTCTACAATTTTATAGTACATTACTGGAAAAGAAAGCATGAAGATAGCATGAAAACCTTTCATATGTCACCCTTAAATTTTTTTTTGTAAAATTCAAAAGTATGTTTGATTTTTCTTTAATGAGCCTATTTATATTGGGTTATTTAATACAGAAGTATGAAATATATTTTGTATGGATCTGTCATTTCAAAGTCCCTTTCCTCCCTCTGTGGATCTAGTTTTTTATGTGTACCAATTTTTAAACCCTTCTATTGGTAAATTCTACAGAATGGTATTTGAATGAAATACTGTGCATTTATAAGTAGTGACAGGCCTGATGCTTTAGCTGAGATAATAATTGTTTTATTATATTCAGCACCTTTACCATAAGCATAGTTTTTCCTTTCTTTCCTAAACATTGATCCTTCACCAAAATATCGTTTTAGATTAGAGGTCTGTAGAGTAGTATCTTTCCAGTTCTCTTTCTTCCAGTTATTCCCTTCTTTTCTGGGATATTTTCCTAAATCACTTGGTTTCATTTTTCCTATTTGCTAAATATTTATGATAATAAGTATTCATATTCCACTTTGAGTTGTGATATACACATATAGTTGCAAAGTGTTAGAATTTATCAGACTTAAACTTAGCCTGTGGGTAATTTGTTTCCCATTGTGGAATGGAATTGTGTTTCTTGTAATTATTTCAAAGAATTCTTTTTCCCCCAAAATAATTCTTTTTATTAAAAATATTTTTCACTAAAAACAAGGAAAAATAAAACAGAGCCTAGGGATACAGCAATAGAGAGGAGACTGAACACCTTCTCCAACCCTCTTAGTTGATTGGACTCTTTAGTATTATGACTAGTAATGTTCATGAGGTACCTGTATTCTGTTTTCTTGAGATAAAGAAATGGAAACATTAACTGAAATAGGTATTCATCTCCCTACTTTGTGTTTCAGATCCAGAGGTTCCTGGATTTATGTGTATGATCTTAAAAGTTATCCTAAAGCTACCATGTTTCCTTATTCCCAGCCCCTCCTTCATACCATTTTCTTTCTTTTTTTTTTAAGAGACTGAGTCTCACTTTATTGCCCTCTGTAGAGTGCTGTGGCATCACACAGCTCACAGCAACCTCCAACTCCTGGGCTTAGGAGATTCTCTTGCCTCAGCCTCCTGAGTAGCTGGGACTACAGGTGCCCGCCACAACGCCCGGCTATTTTTTTGTTGCAGTTTGGCCGGGGACAGGTTCAAACCTGCCACCCTTGGTATATGGGCTGGTGCCCTACTCACTGAGCCACAGGTGCCGTTCCCTTCATACCATTTTCTATGTCTAATCTAAAATGGGAATTATATGCAGAATTTAAGTTCTTTAGGCTCTTGGAATAAAGGGCATTTGAAATATCTTAAAAGAAATATACCCTCAGCAAAAGAAAATTTCCAAAGTAGATGGTTGTGTCTTTTCTGGTGGCTTTCCATAAGTATTCTCAAGATTCTCTTTTATTACTCTCTGGATTATCTTTTATTACGGTCTTTGTGTTGTCTATCTTGTTTTTTTTTTTTTTTTTTGATGCTGTTAAATTAAAGAGATTGCTGACTGTGAAATTGTTTGTACATTTATATTTTCAATTGTAACAGATTTTGAAACAGAAATTTTGTCTTTTTTAGCTATGCCATTTTTTTATTTAGACGCTACAGGTCTTGATTATAGGCTTTTGAAAATTTATTAACACTTAAAAATATTTTTGGAATAGGTAAATAGGCACAGATTAAAAACTCAAGGTGTAAAAGAGTAGAGGTAGTGAAAGGTTTCCTTCCCACCTGGACTCTGAGCCACTCTATTTCTGTTTTAAGCAAGATGACATCAGAAATTTGTTTTTCAAAAGAGCTCTTTGAGGCTTTGCACCCGTAGCACAGTGGTTATGGCACTAGCCACATGCACTGAAGCTGGCAGGTTTGAGCTCGGCCTGGACCAGCTAAACAGCAATGACAACTGCAACAAAAAAATAGCTGGGCATTATAGTGGGCGCCTGTAGTTCCAGCTACTTGGAAGGCTGAGGCAAGAGAATCGCTTGAGCCCAAGAGTTTGAGGTTGCTGTGAGCTGTGACACCACAGTACTCTTCCGAGGGTGACATAATGAGACTCTATCTCAAAAAAAAGATCTGTTTGAGTACACTTAAAAATGGTTCAAATTGTAAATTTTATGTTATGTTTATTTTACCACAATTTAGAAAAAGATTTCTTGGGAGCATTAGAAAATGAATTGGAGGAGGGCTAAGAGTTATGAAGGAATAAACCAATTGCAAAGTTATTCTGGTTCAGGTGACGGATGCTGCATCTTGAATTTGGATGATAGCCATGGATATGGAGACAAGTGGATGAATGTAAAAAATAAGACCTGGTGATTGATTGGATATGTGGAAGGAAAGATGAGATCTTGGAAAGTGTTAAGATTGATTCTATATGTATTTTGTGAGAAAGAGAACAACAGAAGAGGGCCAGATTGTGTATGTGTGTAAAAGAGAGGGTGGGAAAGAATAGCAGAGGAACGTGTAAAATGGTGGTGTATGCATTAGGCCTTTGGAAATTCATGCGGGGAGCTTAGAAGACTTCAAGGATAAGAGATATAGATGGTAATTAAAATCAAAGCGGGTGGCTTCCAGTCACTTTGAAGGAAAAATCTGGAGAGGGAACGGAGGATTCATGATTGTAGGGCTAGCAAAGGAGCCACACATAGGGTGGCTACGGAGGAAAAGAAAACCAAGGAGCTTGAGTGCGGCTCACGCCTATATATAATCCTAGCACTCTAGAAGGCCGAGGCGGATGAATTGTCTGAGCTCATGGGTTGGATACCAGACTGAGCAAGAGCTGGTCTCTAAAAATAGCCAGGCCTTGTTGTGGGCGCCTGTAGTCCCAGCTACTTGGGAGGCTGAGACAAGAGAATCTCTTGAGACCAGGAGTTTGAGGTTGCTGTAAGCTATGACACACGACACACTACTACGGGCGACAAAGTGAGACTCTGTCTCCCAAAAAAAATAAAATAAAGAGAAGAAAACTAGAGGAGTGTGGAGTCTCAGAAGCTAGGGATAAGGACATTGAGGATGAGATGGAGCTGGGAAAGTAAGTAAAAAGTCTCAAAAACATCTACAGTATTTAGCAACAGGGTCGTTAGTTATTGATCATTTTGCTGAGAACATTTTGAGTGTAATGTAGAGACAGAAATATGACTAGTTTGAAAGTGAATGGGTGATTGTATCAGCTATGCTGTCTTCACTTGTAGTGACAGAAAATCCAACTCAAATTGGCTAACAGGAAGAAAGATTTCTGAAAAAGTCCTGAAGTAAGATGAGCTTTGGATCTGATTTGATCAGTGCTCTATCTTCCTTTTCTGTGTAATTTCTTTAGTTGTGCCTTTGTGTATGGATTTCATTCTTTTTTTTTTTTTTTTTTTTTTTTTTTGAGACAGAGCCTCAAGCTCTTGCCTTGGGTAGAGTACTGTGGCATCACAGCTCACAGCAACCTCCAACTCCTGGGCTCAAGCGATTCTTCTGCCTCCACCTCCCAAGTAGCTGGAACTACAGGCGCCCGCCACAACGCCCAGCTATTTTCTTTCTTTCTTTTTTTTTTGGTTGCAGCTGTCACTGTTGTTTTGGCAGACTGGGCTGGATTTGAATCTGCCAGCTCAGGTGTATGTGGCTGGCACCTTAGCCGCTTGAGCCACAGGTGCTGAGCCATGGATTTCATTCTTGACTTGTCTTCTTGAATGGTAGAAAATGGCTGTAGTAGTTCCAGGTCTCAAGTCTTACTTCTCATACCATTCAGAGAGAGCTCTTGTCTAGTCATTGAATGAAAGTTCTGCCCTCTTCTCGTGCTTTTTTCTTTGTTTTTAAATAAACAAAACCATCTGATTATAGAAAACCTTACATATATACAATAGCAATAATCTACTCATCATCCAGCCTCCATAGTCATCAACTTCTGGCCAATCTTTTTTTTTTTTTTTCTTTTAGGTCATAGTTGCATTT
Source organism: Loris lydekkerianus (assembly GCA_963574355.1). Taxonomy (NCBI): domain Eukaryota; kingdom Metazoa; phylum Chordata; class Mammalia; order Primates; family Lorisidae; genus Loris; species Loris lydekkerianus. Next base: position 350 of record CAUYPK010124139.1, on the reverse strand, counting down.
TATTTTTATTTTTATTTTTTAAAATTTATTTATTTTTATTGTTAAATCATAGCTGTGTACATTAGTGCAATCAAGGGGTACAGTGTGCGGGTTTCATATACATTCTGAAATATTCTCATCAAACTGTTCAGCATAGCCTTCATGGCATTTTCTTAGTTACTGTATGTAGGCATTTGTATTCTGCATTTAGTAAGTTTTTAAGATGCACGTAGATGTGGCCCCACCCATTACCTTCCCTCCACTAAAACCTCCCCCCTCCCTTCCCCTTCCTTGGCCCTTTCCCCATAGTCTTGTGCTATAGTTGGGTTATAGCCTTCATGTGAAAGCTATAATTTAGCTTCATAGTAGGG